>JABUQX010040948.1:0-20000 GCA_015478945.1 Trachelipus rathkii | reverse complement strand
ATATATATATATATATATATATATATATACATATATATATTTATATATATATATTTCCCAAAATTCTCATCTTTAACTATATATATATATATATAAATTGATATTTTTTGTACTTACATTTATTTATAAAGATCAAATTTTCTTCCTCCGCGTCTCACTTTAGCTTGCGATTTTTCTCGGTTTGAAGGAGATTTGAGAGAGAGAGAGAGAGAGAGTGATAAGAAAATTTTGATTTTCCTTGAAACAAATTTTCAATAAAAAAAATTCAATATTTCACTTTTTCAAAAATTATTTTTTGAAAAAGTGAAATATCGATATTTTTCCCTTCTCATCCGATCAATATGAAATTTTCAGGGCGTATATAGTCGGGATGAATCACCTTTTAATTAACATTTTACCATGCCACTCAAAAAAAAAGAACAATTTCAAAACTTTATTTTTATTGTTTGTTCCAAGGACAAATCAAAAACTACTGCTTGTGAAAAAAAAATTATCCAAAAAATAAAATGTGTATCTCCCCAGACTACAAATATTTTAAAAATATCATGCAAATCGGATGACCAGAAAAAAATAATTGTAGCAATTTTTCAATTTCAAAACCAAAAATTGGTAGGTTTTGAAAATCGACATTGCTGAATTTGGTGTAAATATCAATATTTCTTTGCAACAGATTTTAAGTAACAGTCCAATCTTTGGATAGCTCAAGTTTGAAGTCATTTCGAAAAAAAATTGCAGGACGAATATCGAAAAATGTTGAAAATATAATCCATCAAAAAATAAAAATACAAAAGAAATCAATCACAACAGACACTCAAAAATATTCAAAAACGACCTTTTAGATGTCAGAGAAAGCTGCGGTTTGGGTTTTTATTTGATCAAACCTGACTGGAAATTAAGAATTTTGGGTTCATTTTAAGTTTTAAATGCGAAATATTTCTTATTTTGCTGTTGTTGAAGCAATATTTTTAAATGTTTGGTCAATATTTTTTATTTTTCCACCACTCACTGGTTGGGGTACGGCGTGAGTTCGTACAAATATTAAGGTCCAAATCATTTAACTGCATCGTCAAAGAAAGGCAAACAAACAATATATCGCGAGAAAACATGCACACACACACACACACACACACACACACATATATATATATATATATATATATATATATATATATATATATATATATATATATATATATATATATATACTATATATATATATATATATATATATATATATATATATATATATATATATATATATACATATATATATATATATATATATATATATATATATATATATATATATATATATATATATATATATCTATATATACTAATATATATATATATATATATATATATATATATATATATATATATACATATATATATATATATATATATATATATATATATATATATATATATATATATATATATATATATATATATATATATATATATATATATATATATGTATATATATATATATATATATATATATATATATATATGATTCTCTCATTTTAAAATATTTTCCAAAAATATATGCAAAAATAAAATGCAAATATCAGGAGAAACTTTCAGGCCGAAATCAAATTACGCGAACTGAAATTTTGAACGAATTTGGTTAAAATCCAAAAAATATTCCTAAAAGGAGCAGCTTTTTCATTTTTATAATAATAATAATAATAATAATAATAATAATAATAATAATAATAATAATAATAATAATAATAATAATAAAAAATAATAATAATAACAATGAGTATTAGGAATAATAATAATAATAATAATAATAATAATAATAATAATAATAATAATAATAATAATAATAATAATAATAATAATAATAATAATAATAATAAAAATAATAATAATAATAATAATAATAATAATAATAATAATAATAATAATAATAATAATAATAATAATAATAATAATAATAATAATAATAGCAGCAGCAACAACTATGTTAAAGAAAAATAACTAATCAACAACGACAGCAAAAACGACAACATGACTGACAAAAACATTACAACACAAGAAAAAAACAAAAAAAAAGAAATAAAAGGAAAAAGTAAGAAAGAAAAAGAAAATAATTGGGGAAATTTTAACATATTTTCTATTTCAAATGTTAAATCTAACGTTACATACATGTTTATTAAGTAAGTTAATGTTATATTTAAAAGGTAGAAAAGTGTTAACAATATTTTCTTCTTAACAATGATTGTATTGAATATGTATTTCAAAATGTACAGGCAGCTTTTTTAACAGATAAAAAGGAATTTATAAACGGCAAACCTTAACGTGTTTGGGTCAGAAGTCAGAACACTGTCCAACCCATTTAGATATTTTTCAAGTGTCCGACAATTCAAAACTTTTATATTAAAAGCATAAAACAGGCATAAAAACGGAATATCCAGTGCGACTTGGAGCCTAAATTTTTTTCATATGCTGCAGTATATATATATATATATATATATATACATATATATCCTATATATATATATATATATATATATATATATATATATATATATATATATATATATATATATATATATATATATATATATATATATATATATATAAATATATAAATATATATATATATATATATTTATGATATATAATAATAATAATAATGATAATAATAATAATAATAATAATAATATTAATAATAATAATAATAATAATAATAATAATAATAATAATAATAATAATAATAATAATAATAATAATAATAATAATAATAATAATAATAATAATAATAATAAATTCTCAAAATAACAACTGGGGAAAAAGCAAACTCACTTTCCAATTCTCTAAATATTTTTTTCTGATTTTCATTTAATTTTCTTAATACTAGTCTAGAAAATAGTTTACAAAGAAAATAAGAGGCATATTTAAATTTATTAGTTTCTGACCGGTTTCGTCCGTAAACTGGACATCTTCAAGTTTCGATTCTAACATTTTGAATGAAATTAATAAGATTTACAAAGATTAAAATCACAACAAAGACGAAATTTTTTGGAATTTATTAAAAATTTCATTATGAATCAATCCTCAACAATTTATTTTTGAATATTTTTTTAATCTTTATTAACAGTAACCTCATTCTTTAGTTTTGAGCTTCGCGCAGGGAATTGCAAAATTTTGAATGACTATGAGATATCAGTATAGTTGTTTTGTTATATTCCGTGAATTTGTTATATTTTACTAGGTTTAAAGCGGTGCTGGTATGCCCTATCTGTTAATCTATTGGTCGTGTAACCAACATACGTCAACATTTTCAGTATAGAGAAATAGACATAATTACATTTTGTTACTGTTAGTTAACTTCGAAAAGGTATCATAATGAAAATAGGAAGAAAGTTTCTATTTTTTGTGGTATAGTTTAACTGTGATTTTTGTGTTGCTTGTAGATTTAATGTGAGTGTTAATAATGCCGCGTAGGCATTTTTCCTCTTTATCAAAGTCTTTTGCATTTGAAGTTTTAAAATAAAATTTAATGCTTTCAGAGATATTATTCGTATTGTCCTGTTTTTTATAGAGTTTGTTGATCGTTTTGTTTATTATTTTCTCCGTTAAATTTAAAGGGTGGTTACAGTTGATCAGGTTCTGTTTAATTCTTTGAACTTCAACATCAAAAGATTCCCAATCCGAGCACAATTTATAAGCTCTACATATGAGTGTTTTAACAATTGAATTCTTATACTTCTGGGTAGTAGAAGCTATATAATTATCAGTTGGCTTGACAGTTATGCCTGTAGAAAAGGTTCCATCATCATTAATTTTGATTTTAATATCCAAAAAGTTAATAATATTATTTAGAGATGTTTCAGATGTAAATTTGAGGCAAGAAAGGCTTTGCAAGCGGTTGATAAACTGATGAATGTCTGTATGGTTCCTAAATATAGTAAGGGTGTCGTCAACATATCTTACATAAAAGACTGGGTTGAATGTATTGTTTTCCCTCAAAATTCCATTTTCTAGCTCCGCCATGTAAAAGTCAGCGAATGTAGGGCCCAGAGGTGAACCCATGGCAACACCATCCTTTTGCAGGTAGAAACTATCTTGAAATTTGAAAGGGGTTTCAACTGATAATGTACCTTAATTACAGCTCCTACTCCCCAGAAGTATATAAGAATTCAATTGTAAAAACACTCATATATAGGGCTTATAAATTGTGCTCGGATTGGAAATCATTTGATGTTGAAGTTCAAAGAATTAAACAGAACCTGATCAACTGTAACCACCCTTTAAATTTAACGGAGAAAATAATAAACAAAACGATCAACAAACTCTATAAAAAACAGGACAATACGAATAATATCTCTGAAAGCATTAAATTTTATTTTAAAACTTCAAATGCAAAAGACTTTGATAAAGAGGAAAAATGCCTACGCGGCATTATTAACACTCACATTACAAGTAATTCAAAAATCACAGTTAAACTATAAAACAAGAAACTTTCTTCCTGCTTCTCTACTAAGGATACCCCTTTCAGTTAATCACCATGTCGTGTACCAATTCGCGTATCCCAGTCTGACGCTACGTCGACATTGTATTGCACGATGGCACAGGCCAACAATGGGGGCATACCAGCACCGCACAAGCACAGTAGCTGCGGGCATTTGACTTCACGGGACATAACTAAGCAACTATACCTGGCAACTCTCGCAGTCATTCAAATTTTACTCCTCATGCAGAAAGCTCAAAAACAAAATAACATTCAATGGCATTTAAAGGCCAAACAAATAACACTAAGACTAACATGTGTCATAGAGTAAATATAATATGAAATTAAAAAATTAAAAATCTAATTTTAATTTTGTAAATCTTGTATTATATTCATTCAAATGTTAGAATCGAAATAGAAGATGTCGAAGAGTTACGGACGAGGCGCCAGTCCCAGAAAGTATGGGGCAAATATGCCTCTTATTTCAGCCAAAATATTTAGATATGAAAGGGTAAATGAAAATCGAAAAAGAAAATATTTAAATTAGAAGTTAAAAGTAAAACACTATAATAATAATAATATTAATGCCAGCCAATAATAATAATAATAATAATATGTAATAATAATAATAATAATAATAATAATAATAATAATAATAATAATAATAATAATAATAATAATAATAAATATGGGAAACATTAGCTAGCAAGTTACCACCATTGAGCATATTGGGTGTTGAAGCTGCATCCCATGAAGCTCAGTGTTTCAATAATTCTCCCAATCTTGGGCTCACTTTCACAATCTTTACATAGGGTACTCTCACATTATTACGCACATACGCACACACAATATAAAACACAATTACAGACCCTTACTTATATATATATATATATATATATATATATATATATATATATATACTGTATATACTCTCTCATATATATATATATACTATATATATATATATATATATATATATATATATATATAACTCTATCTTTCTTAACATATTTATATATATATATATATCTTCTTTATATCTGTATGTGAGAAAAATGAATTTATGCGTTCTGAGTGTCGTAGGAGGCGGAACAGTGGTAGTTGAGTTGGGAACCCACTTCTTGCCACCTTTACTCTAGGAATGCTTATCCCTTTACCGTCAGGGTAAACATTTTTCCAAGTTTGAAAAACGATTTATTTATTAATTAGCAATGTATTTATGAATTACTAGAAACACGACATAAGCTAATTTTACTTGCAAATAGTAGCTATGTAGCTTCAAATTTTATAATTTGAAGAAGTTTATAATAACTGGAAAAATTTTGGGTAAAAATTTTCCAATGATCTGAATGCTTTTCACGTGGTATGGCTTAGTGGAATTTTGTACTATTGACTCCCTTTCTTATATTGCCTTTTATGTATTCAAGTGTGAGTCTAAGAGCCGAAATTGGCTGCTTTAGTAAATAATAGTTCCCAGTTTCTTTCAATTTGAATTTTTGTTCACTACATTGCTGGCCTTTTAAAACTTACTGTGTCCAGGTGGACATTTTCTGTCCCACTACGTAATTCCTCAAAACTGTAAATTTTTTAAAGAAAAAAATAATACTAATTTACTTTACATTAATTATAATGTAACCATATATTAATAGCTTTATTAAATTAAATCAAATGTTAATGTGGAGTCAAGTATAGTGTGAAGAAGTGAAGGATGTATTTAGAAAGGGCAAATTAGATTTTCTTGCTCTGTGATTGAAAAAAGATGAAAGGAAGCTGAAGATGAATGGTGCGGTGAGGAAGTCCATTTTTCTGGAATGTATAAAGGGTGAATAAAGAGGTGAGAGAGAGAGAGAGAGAGAGAGAGAGAGAGAGAGAGAGAGAGAGTGAGAGAGAGAGGGAAGAAGTAGTAGTAGTAGTTACAATTCTGGTGGTGACACGGAACTATGGTGGACTTTTTGTAGGAGTACTAGAATACTATTGAACATTTAAAGTTTGAGAAGGTCAAGGTATGTGTGGTTTGTAACACCTTGCTCATCCGAGGTGATGTTGAAGAGTGAGACTTTCTAGGATAATTTGAGCTATATTTACTGGGTGAGTGGGAACTGATTGATTGTTTGGGCGACGCAGTTGGATTTGAAAAAGGGATGATATAACAGGTGACTTTGGGGTGTCAGGGGAGAAAATGAGAATGGTAAGAAGGTGAATGAATGGTTTTTAGAAGGGATTGGTTTCTGTAAAGATGGAGGTATGTGTGTAAGTAATACATTCTTCGACATAAAGGAATCCATAAGTATACGAGAGTTGGTATGGGTAGATATGATATAGAGAAAAGTATGAGTTAGATTTCGTGCTGGTGAAGAATAAGTTGAGTATGGTGGGTCTCAAATCAGGGAGTGGGGTTAGGGATGGGAATATCAGATCATTATATTTGTTTAATGTAAAGTGAATTTTATTATAAAAAATGAAAATTTTAGTGGGGGATGGATGTAGAAGAAAAAAAAAAGGAAGGGAAGGTGGGTGTAGTAGGAATTTAAGATATGGGGATATAAAGATAAGTATGCTTAGGAAGCACTTTTAAATAAATGTGAAAATAAGAAACAACAAGTGGGATGCACCTTTGTTAGTAGTGAAGAGAGTATCTTAGGTGTACTTAAGTAGGATAGAAAAGTGCCTATAGTATTAAATAGTGGAAAGAAGAGTGTTAAGCAGTTAAATGTTTCAGAAAAAAGAAATGTACATGAAAATATATTAGAGGATAAAGGGAAACTAAAAATGCAGTAAGAGGATAAAAAAAGGTAGATAAACAATTTAGAACAGGATGAATGGAGACTTACAAGGGGAAAGGAGAAGCGGTTTCTGTAGGAAAGAAAGAAAAGGTTAAAGAAAGAGAGTATGGGGAATCTTTATAAAATAATTATTATAAGGATGGTGCTTTTAAGAAATGGACATGGGGAAATTCTTTGAAAATCTATAAAATTAGCAGTAATGAAGAGGTGATAGTGAATTTTTGTGGGTTGGATGGTGTATGAAGAAGTAAGTATTCTGGGGATGAGGTAATTATTAGGGAGGTAACAGGTAAAGTAGAGAAAGTTGCAGATGGTAAATCAGTAGGCGTAGGATAAATTACTGGTAACATTGATTAAGATGGACAAGCTTGCTTGATTGACTGGATATGGAATTATAACGTGACCGTTGGTGGAGGTATAGTTCCGACGGAATGAACGTTGAAAGCAGTGATATTATCCTTATAAAGGGTAGGGGAGATAAGAGACTGCTTAGAAACTATAAATTAATTTATGAAGTTGCTGTAAAGGAGAGATATATATATATATATATATATGTATATATATATATATATATATATATATATATATATATATATATATATATATATATATATATATATATGCTAGTAATTTTGTTTAAGATATATATATATATATATATAAATATATATATATATATATATATATATATATATATATATATATATATATATATATATATATATATATATATATATATATATATATATATAAATATGTAAATGTGAGAATGAGTAAAAGTGTATATATACACCTGTGTATACTCCTCTATATATATATATATATATATATATATATATATATATATATATATATATATATATATATATATATATATATATATATAAATATATATATATATAAATATATATATATATATATATATGTATTCATAAAGATATATATATATAGATATATATATATATATATATATATATATATATATATATATATATATATATATATATATATATATATATATATATATATATATATATATATATATATATGTGGTAATTTGGTTAAAGTGTTTGTGTGACTGGGGCTCTATTGTTTGAAAATCAAAAAACATTTGAAGTGATAGAGGATGGAGATCAAATTTTTATTGAATCAAATGATTGAGAAAATGAGAGAGAGAAGAAGATTGTACCTGGTTTTATGAGCTTACAACAAGGGTATGGCAGGATTAATGGGAAGCTCATTGGTAGGGGTGATGATAAATGGGTACTAATTGCTTAGGGTTTTGGATGAAGAAAATGTATATTATGTCGACAGTGATGCATATCTTAAATCTATTGGGCTGGAGGTAAATAGTTTATATTAGTGGAGTTAGAGGCAAGTGTATACCCCCATTATTTGTTTTACATATTGATGAGTTGATGAAAGAATTAACGGTAGTTCTGAGTTCCTGACATACGAAGAGTGTTAGATTGATGGAGAATAGAAAAAAAGATCAGGAGGGTTCCTATATTATAACAGCAGAGGGTATATTGGTTTAGTCATTTACAATTTTGAAGAAAGTTTGAAAAAAATTGGTAGAAAGAAGTTTGGTTGGAAGTATCAAAAGGAGGGGTTTAAAGTAAATGTGAATGGAAAAGTAGAAAAGCCTTCAAATAGTCGTGGGGGAAGAACTCGCAGTGTGAAACTATATTTGGATGGTAAACACTTCGGAACAGGTATCGAGTTTATTAAATATTTTAGGCCTATGTTTGGATGGAAAGAGACGGATGAGGCAGAGTGTAGTGGGAGGAAAGTTGGTGCTAGGAAGGTGGCTGATTGATTAAATCTTGGTGGTGCCGAGGACAGGCCTTTGAATACGCTAGGATCAGCATGAGAGTATGTTATTTACAATGTAATGTATAACAGCAGACTATTTGTGTGGAACAGAGATATAAATCTAAGGTGCAGTCTGTCAGACCTGAATAATCTTAGGGAGGGGATGTTGGGGTGTGAAAGAATTAATAAAATGAGGGTATCAGACTATTAGGGAGTTATATGTGGGACGAAAGGAAGGCATGAATAGGAGAATAAATGAGAGGTATTAAGTGGCTTGGTCTGCTGGATACAGAATGAATATGATCAGTTTGATTTGGCTTGAGTGAGGTGAGAATATTTAGGGAATCGACCAGCTGGGAGTCCTAAAAAATGTGAGTAGATAAAGTAGTATCTAGAGGAAAGAAATGTAGGGTGGTTGATGAGATATTGAATAATAGGAGTGAGCTTAGCGCTGTGGGGTTTGAAGATATGGTTGGGGGGCTTTAGCCCTGAGATGTTTAATTACAATGACTACACCATTGAGGTCCGTCAAGGAGATATTGTGAAATTATGGAGTGGTCTTTTTGCTTTGGCATTGCTCACCTTAAAGGTATGAAAGGGAGAGTGTTGGGGGTGACTTTCCTTTTGGCTGTTCGTGCTCTTTGCTGCTTGTTCGTTCCGTGCATATCGAGTACCCTTTTGCTTTTTATCTAGAGGGTTAGGAGGGGAGGGATGAAGAAAGAAATACAGATATATATATATATATATATATATATATATATATATATATATATATATATATATATATATATATATATATATATATATATATATATATATATATATATATATATATATATATATATATATATATATATATATATATATATATATATATATATATATATATATATATATATATATATATATATATATATATATATATATATATTATATATATATATATAACCTTATATATATATATATATATATATATATATATATATATATATATATATATATATATATATATATATATATATATATATATATATATAACTATATATATATATATATATATATAGTATTTAAAACCATATTTATCATCACCGGGGTGTGTTTCCACGTCTGAAAGAAAGAGTGTACAGGCTGGTTAAAATCTTATGCAATTCAACCCCTCAGAATAAGATCTGAAGCCGGAGACGGTTCAGGAAAGCAAACATATAACACGACACGTAAAAAGTGTTATTTTATGTTATCATATTACAGAAAATCCGATTTTTGTGGGTTTCAAACCTTACAGGGTGTTTGAGCCTCTCGGGGAGGGGGTCTCAAAGAAAAAGAACAAATGCCTCAGTGGTTAACATTGGAAGCTGATGGAAGGATGACAGAGAGAAGTCTTCAAAAGAGGAGTTAGAAATGGTAGACCTCCACACGAGGTGAAAATCAAGCTCAAAAAATGGGATTTTACCCATAAAATGAAATTTTGTTGGAAAAGTCATAGAATAATAAAAACAGAAAATGTTGTAAAACATATGGACCCTATTAGCTTATTAATTTTAACGCCTCTTTATTTCTTTCTTCCTCTCTACCTTCCTCTCAACCTATCTTTCTTAACACCTTTTCTAACTTAGCCAAACCAAACTTAACAAGACCAAACATACTAACATAACACACACATAACTTGTTAATTAGAATGACTCTTTCCTTCTTCCATTCTCTCTCTCTCAACACCTTATCTAGCTAAACCAAATCAAACCTAGCGTTGCCTTACTGTTCACATAACTGATTATGTTCTACCATGTACGTGATGTCATTTTGCGATATGCATTGTACACCGTTTTCCTTTATGCAGTAGTAATTATATTTTAACCTTTAATATGCACAGCTCGTATTATTTTGTGAGCATTAACTTTACTTTAAAGATATATTTTCTTTTACACTAACTTTATGTTTAAATTTATATCATGTTTTCTAAACGTTATTGGTTAGCACTCATATTTTAATATATTTTCTTTTTGTAAACATGAAAATTTATTTTTAATATAATCTTTTTAAATTGTAACTTTAATATATTTATCACATTTTTCTTTTAAATTAACTAAAGCGTAAATTTTTGAGGGTTTACGAGTGCGTGAGGGTTTTAAACATTAAATTTTTCTAAAATTGTAAATTTTTATTAAAATTTTTTATTGGCCCTAAATCAAAAAATAAGTAAATCAATTAATCAATGAATCAACATATCAAAACCGCATTATCGCAACCCAATCTTAACTCTCCTTCACGTCCGTAATCTATTGATCAAGTTATTAAAGTTATATTTTAACTTCATTTTTTTACTATTAGTTGTAAAAAAACAACAACAAAACAAAAGATTTTTTTTATATAAAAATATCATATCAAAGCGGAAAAGTTTATTAAAATTTATATTTTCATTTGACTCAAAAGAAGTAAAAGCAGTAACACAAAACCGCAACGCAACCGCAACCATCAACCGCAACCTCTCTCCCAGCCAGCGATCTAGTGATAGTAGTTAAGGGTTATATTTTTGACAACTTTATGTATTATAAACTCGCTTATTGTTACAAACAAAGGGAGTTAAGTGATCTATTGTTTTAAGTCATATTTTGACATTCCTTTTATAATATAAATTCGCATTTTGTTTAAATATAACCTCTACCTATTTCTTTCTTTCTCTTTCAATCTTTCTTCTCTAACTAACTAACAGCTTAGCTAACAAAATAACCAAAATTGATCTAACTGAGTGAGTCTAACTAAACTCTCCTGCTCCTAACACAATTATTTTTTAACCTAATATATGTAACTATCTTTAAACAGACTATTTTTAAATGCACATTCAAATATTACATTATATGACTGATTCTGTTCTATTGTGGACATTATATTCTACATTGTTTCCCGTTTTCTATGCATCGAGTATTAACTTTTATGTTTCAAAGCATTTTCCCCAAGCTGTAACACTTATATTTGCATTTCTTTTCACATTTAATGTTGACATCTTTTTTTTCTTTTTGTAAACGTTAAGTTTATAGTTTATATATTTTTTCTTTAAAGTGTAACATTTAGATTTAAAATATTTTTCCTTTTAAATTGAAACTTTAATTATTTTAATATTTTCTCTTTTAAATTGAATCTTTAATTATTTTAATATTTTTCTTTTAAAATTACTTAAAATTTTTTGAGTTTTGATTTTCATTAAAAATTAAAAAATTAAAAAATTTGTTTCATTGATATTTTTCTTTTAACATTAACTAAAAATTTTAAAGATTCAAATTTTCATTAAAAATTTAAATATCTTATTTGAAATTTGTTTCATTAGTTAAAAGTTTTTAAAAAATTAATTTTTTATATAATTTTAAAATCTTAATTAAATTTTTTTTACCAACCATAAAGCAGTAATGCAATAAAGCAAATCACCCACCCACCCCTCTCACCCTTGTTCGATTTGCTTAGTGCCATAGCAAAAGATTTACCGAAATACTGAAGAGAAAGAAGATCAACAGCTGGGTTTAACCTACAATAGCCATACTGGCTGGCGATCTGAGATAAGATCAGAAGAATTTCTATATTTTTAAAATCTTCCTTTTAAGGATAAGTTCGTAAATTTTTGACATAACGTAGGTTAATGCAATAGGACGACAGTCAGAAAGTCGAGAATAATCCTTCATTTCCTGCACAGGTTGAATGAGCTCGTATTACCAGCAAGAAAGGAAGGTTGTAGTGGAAAGCCAGATACCAAACAGTTTTCCAAGTTTTAAGAAAGTTTTAAGAAATTCAGGATGGATACAATCAGGGCCATATGCCATTTTAGGGCTAAGCTCAGAGGGAGAGAAGAGATAACATCTTTATAAGAAATTAAAAAGTTAAGCATAAATGTGTTTGAGGTGGGTGAAGAAAGAAGATAATGGTGTGAAAAGAGAAAATGACTATATATTGTTTTTGAACTTTTTTGAATAATACCCCCCCTCTCTCTCTCTCTCTCTCTCTCTCTCTCTCTCTCTCTCTCTCTCTCTCTCTCTCTCTCTCTCTCATCTCTCTTCTCTCTTCTCGTATTTCGATATATATATATATATATATATATATAATATAAAGATATATATATATATAATTATATTATATAATATACATATATTTATACTATAGATATATATACCTCGCATTACGGTATATATCAAATTAATAGCAATAAAAGCAATAAATTTCGATTCACTCCAGTTAGCATGCTTTGGTAAGTCTGAAAGCCATTTCTCCACTGACATAAAAATCTATTTTCTGGCACAAAGGAATACCATTTGTTGAAGTAAGAGTAGACACAAGTAAAATATGAAAAGAGAATAAGACATGAAAAAAAAATTTTTTTTGTTATTAATTAAATTAATAACTAGCTAATAAAATTACTTCATCTTACCAAGGAATAAAAAACAAAATTTTAGATTAGTTTCTTTTTTTAATTTCCAAGGAGAAAATATATATTTCAAAAATAAGAAGTGAATAGAAAGTTCATCAAAAAACATGTATTATAGTTGTACAGTGCATCACATAACCTTTAAAGGATAAATTATTAAGATGTAAAAGTTTAACGCCAGAGTTTTTGGTCAGTGTTCTTTCAAAGAAATTTTTCAATGTCGTTATTATGATAAAACAGATTGGACAATGTATTTTACTGTACACACATTACTACTACTATAAAATACTATAAACTATCTTTCATTGAAAGTAATTGTATATTGCGTGAATATATATACTATATATATATTATAAAGCTATATATATATATATTATATATATAATATATCATATATATATACTAATATATAATATATCTATATATATATATAATATATATATCATTATATATTTAATCTTATATATATATTTATATAGATATATATATAATAGTATTATTATATATATCGATATATATATATAATAGTATATATTATTAAATATATATATATATATATATATATATAATATTATTATATTATATATTATATATATATATTATTATATATTATATATATAATATAATATATATATATATATATTATATATATATATATAAGTAGCGAATAGTGAACCGAAACCAGGCGCTATTTTTAAAATGAAGAATTCTATTAGAAAGTTTATAACATTAGAAAGCATAGAAGCATATAACAGATTTCTTTAAAGACGATGAAAATCTATTTGCAGTTTCTCAATATGAAAGGAAATTCCCCAAATTGACGGAAATTCCCTTTCGACGATTTTTCGAATGAATCTACTAGTATGAGATTAATAGTTGTATGTTATATATATATATATATTATATTATTATATATTATATACTATATATATATATATAATATATATATATATATATCATTATATATATATATATGATACTTATAGACTTTATTTCCATCAGAAATATAAGAGGAGAGAGAGAGAGAGTGAGAGGAGAGAGAGAGAGAGAGAGAAGAGAGAGATGAGAGAGAGAGAGAGAGAGAGAGAGGAGAGAGAGAGAGAGAGAGAAGGATGAGAGAGAGAGAGAGAAGAGAGAGAGAAGACAGTGTGTTCTTGAATTATTATCTAGACAACTTATGTATTTGTGCAACAATTGAGATATATATACACCTTTAATTTTCTCACCTCTAACCACTCCATCATGGGAGGTGCCTCACCGAACGTCCCCTTATCTCGCCGAGCTCCGGCCTTCTCCGAGATCTTCCAGATGTTCTGAGTTGAGAGTTTAGATAGATGGAGAGAAAAAGTGAGAGCTCTTCGGACCTGGGTACGTTTTGACAATGTTTGTGGTGTTTGGTTGAGTTGATCTGTGTTTGTATATCGTAAGTTAGAGGTGGGACCGCATTTTAACTTGGCCAAGGTTAACTGACTGGTTCTTGGCAGGTGAGTTGAATTCTGGTGCTATTTCTAGTGGGTTTGTTTAGATAGATGTTGTTGATGGTTTGTCGTCTCAGGTTTTCTGTTAGTGTGGGCATCTAATATATATCTATATATATATTATATAGTATATATATATATAGATATATTATAATATATATATATTATATTATATTATATATAGAATATATATTATGTAGTATATATATAATATTATATTATATTATTATATTTATATATATATATAGTATCTAATATATAATAAATAATATATATATATATATCTATATATATAGATTATATATTATATATATCTATATTTATATATTTATATATATATATAGATATATATAATATATATATATATTTATATAATAATATATAATATAATATTATATATTAATATATAATATATATATATAATATATTATATATATATGGTGGAAGGTTACCATAAAGGAAGGAAAAAATATAGACTTTTGAGGAAAGTTTATTTAGAAGAAAAGTTTACTATATATTATGCTTAGACATGAAGCAGTGTGTATTTAAAAAACAAATTTAATGTTTTTATATAATCTACTTTCATGTTTCAAATCTTTGTTGTTAAGAGTTTGATTCTTTCCTCTCATATTTGTTTTGCGAGATTTATTTTATTTTTTATTTTTTGACATTTGATGGAACCAAGGAGACTTATACCGCACCGATTGGCAGGAGTCGGGTCTCTCGGCCTTTCCGGGGACACGAGCAGGGATTAGGACATTCCCCCTCCGGAGAGGGGTCTCGGACCCCCGCTCTTTGGTACTTGGGTGTCCGCGGGAGGTTTCCCTCCCCCTCCCCTACCGGGGTATGGAACAGTCCCCCTTTGTTCCCCGTCGGCTCGAAGCCCCTACTTGGCGTGTAAAATACTTTAGGGGTATGGAAAACGTCCCATCTGCTCGAGCCCCATAATATTTTTTTTATTATTATTTTTACATTTTGTAATAGGCTTTATATGCTGATTCCAAATATGTATTGGGTTATTTCTGTAAGTGTCGAATACTTTTCGCGAACTTTCATTTTGATTTTTTTAACAATTTTTTGTAATAAGCTTTAGATGCTGATTCCAAAATATGTAATTGATTTTCGTAATATTAGTCGTACTTTTCGAGAATTATTTCATTTTGAAGTTTTTTTTTTTTGAATAAGGATTATTAAAATTATTTTAAAATATTTCGAACTTCTGAATCATTGTCCGTTACCACTTAATTCATTGTTAGTATTATATATTAGACTAGCAATATGTTAAACAAAAAAAAAAAAAAATTAAAACTTGGTCGTTAAAACATTACAGGGCAATCAAGCTATTATATATATATATAATATATATATTGATAATATATATAATATAATATAGATATTCCAATAGATCTACAATATTTGTCACCTTTGTTTCATGTTTTGTATCTAAATTTATCAAACATAATATATTATATATATATATATATATAGTATAGTATATATATATACTATATAAAGTATATTATATATATTAATATATATATATATATATATATATATAATATTATATATATTGTATATCTATATATATATATATAATATTATATTATATATATATTAAATATATTATATATTTTTATTATATATATATATTATATATACTATATATAGTATATATATTATTATAATATATATATTATATATATATATATATATATAATAATATACTGTATAATATACTATATATATATATATAATAATAATATACCCTATATATATATATATAATATATATATATATCTAATATATATATAATATATTTATATATATATATATATATATTTATATATAGTATATATATACAGGGTGACCTACAATTCTAACCCCAGGTCATGTTTTCGGAAATGGTTGGGTAGATGGAAAAATCGGCGAATAAGTATCCCATTATTTTTGTGGGAAAATTTTTTGAGGGAAAAAATTTTTGGTATGGGGGTTGGGGGCGGAGGTCAACTCAAAAATTTCAAAGTTATGTCAAGTTGTATGTCGTTCGAAAGATCTGAATAAAAATGCACTTATTAACGTTGGTTCAAGTCGAGCAACGCAAACCAATCATGATATGGCGAGAGCTTAAAAGTTGGGTATAAAATCCCTTTTATTACCAAAATTCCCCACACACAGGTACTTAAAATCCGCGTTTATGCTAATTTCTTACGAGACTTTGCTTCTGCGCATAGTATGTAGCCACTATGCCTCGTTTACAAATTAGTTAGAAACATCGACAGATACGGATAAAAATTACTTGTACGTGTTACTAGGCGTGTTTGGCTTCGTTCAAAGCAATTCAAGTTTAAATAAATCTTTATTAAAGTTTCATTTCTTATGTAATTAACCGCTTTGATTTATCATTTAACGGCCATACGATGGTACGCATTGCATCGGAAGAAAAAGTGGAAATAATATTCTTTATGGGGAATGTGGTCGAAACTGCAGGGCAACCTCTAGAAGGTTCAATGAATTATTTCCTGACCGACCAATCGATCATAAGTACGTGTCCGATTTAGTAAACAAATTTCGCGAAACACAAAGTGTAAAAGATCGGCCACGCTCTGGTCGACCAAAGGTGGCTGAGGGCACAGTGGTGGAAGTTATCGGCAATGCTAGAATAACACCCCAGCAATCCTTGAGTGAAATGAGTCAGCGCACGAACATTCCCAAATCCACAATTGGCAAAATCCTTAAAAAACATTCGTTTTATCCGTATAAAATGCACATTACTCAAGAGCTCAGTGAGGATGACTTTGATCGTCGTCTTCAGTTTTGTGAAGTAATGACAGCAAAAATCGCTGAAAATAATAAGTTTTTACAAAACATTTGTTTCAGCGATGAAAGCACGCGTTCTTTCTTAATGGACATGTGAATACCCAAAACGTGCGTTACTGGAGCGATGAAAATCCCCATATTTTAAGAGAAGGACATACTCAACGACCACAAAAATTAAATGTTTGGGCGGGAATTTTAGGCAACCATATCATAGGGCCTCTTTTCTTTGATGGCACTTTAACCGGGGAACGTTATTTAGATCTGCTAGAAAATTTAGTAGACCCTCTAATTACAGAGGTTGTTGAAAATGCTACGACTGAAGAAGGAGAGCTAGAATTTGATGCAGATGGAATTGTATTTCAACAAGATGGTTGCCCTGCACATTATAACCTAGCTGTGTGTCAGTATCTGGATAACAGATTCCCAAACAAATGGATTGGTAGGCGAGGGCCGATTGAATGGTCGGCTCGATCGCCAGATTTGGCTATGAATGATTTTTTCTTATGGAGACACCTGAAAACTGTAGTCTATAGAACCCAACCACTCGAATTAAGGAACAGAATTACTACATCTTGTCGGGAGATACAATCACTTACTTTTCGGCACGTGCGTCAGGAATTTGAAAATCGTTTATTCTATTGTCAGGAGGTGAATGGTGAGTATTTTGAGCAGTTATTGAGATAAAGTTCAATTCAGTAGTACGCGGTGTAATTTTAATAGGATTTGATCCTATTAGGGCCGCGAGATTCACCCACAAAAATAATTGGATACGCGTTTTCGCAGATTTTTCCACTCTACCCACCCGTTTCGAAACATGACTGGGGTTCAGACTTTGAAAACGCCCTTGTATATTATATGATATATGGTTATATATATATATATATTTATATATAATATATATATATTATATATATAATAATATATATATATTATATATATATATATATATATATATATGTATTATATATATATAGGCTATATATTATATCTATATATATATATAATTATAATATATTATATAGATATATATTTATCTATATATAATATATATATACTATTTCATTCTATATATTATATATTTAATATATAACGTATATATATATAAATTATATTATATTATATATTATATATATATATATATATATATTATATATATTATATATTATTATATAGTAATATAATATATATACTATTATATATATATATATATTTATGATATATATATATTTTTATATTATATATATATATATAGAATCTATTATATATATATTATTAATATGCCAACTGCAGTTTATCATCACTTTTAAGAAATGGGGTATGTCAGATAAAATAAAGACCCTGTGTTGCGATACTACTCCTTCGAACTTAGGTAGAGTAAATGGTGCTAGCGTTTTATTAGAACAAATGTTTGAAACAGATTTATTATATTACCATGCAGGCACCATATTTATGAACTAATTTTAAAGAGTGCTTTTGATACAATGATACCTTCTTCTAGTGGCCCTGATATTCAGTTCTTTAAGCACTTTAAAGAATCTTGGCATAAATCAACTACAATAAATCTTAAATCTGCGATGGAGTGAGTTAAGGTGTTATTGATGGAAATTTGTAGCCCGAAGCGTGAGCATGCTATTTTCTGGTCACGTGTGATAGACATCATGGTAATAAAACAATTGGCGGCGCTCGGCGGATATGGTATATAAGCAGCATGGGGATTAGTTCATGGTTCGGGCCCACAACGTATTTAACGTTTGGGAGAAGGGGGTCCTGACCTAATGGTGATAGAGTAGAGGCTCCTTGGAGGGACGATGTCACATGTCGTATGACGGTGATGTTAATGGCAAGGCTCATTTATGTGTCGAAGGGATTGTGGAGGGGGTGGGGGGATATTACGATAAATGAGTTTAGCGGCGTTATCGTCGAGGAGAGATATGATCTTGTCTGAGTTAGGTGGGTAATTAATAGTTAGTTGAAGAACTGTATGTTAATAGCGCTGGTTAGGAGAGGTGGCGGGGGTACACACCTGTGATTTGACACTAGGGAGCTCATGAATCACAGATCTTGGTTGTTCGGATGTGAAAGCTTGTGTTCTTTTAGAATATTGTGTAAATTCTGGTGACAGATTGTGAGAGCAGCACTGTCAAGAATTGCAAAACCATATTGTGTGTGGGGTCGTAGAGCAAGAAGTCCAGAAATACGTGCTTTAGTTGTTTTCGACAATCCGGAATTCCTCC
>JABUQX010040947.1:50000-52584 GCA_015478945.1 Trachelipus rathkii | reverse complement strand
TTATACAAAATATGACTTGAATCAATAGATCAATAGATCAATAGATCAATAGATCACAGAAGGGTGTGAGGGTATGGAGGGACAGTTTGATTTACTGATTTACTGATTTACTGCTTTAAGGTAAGTGTAAAAATGTAAATTTTTTAAGTTATATAAACATAAAAGAATAAATTTTTTAGTAAAACAAAATTTTAGAAAACAACACAAAATAAATAAAGTTTTTGTTATGTTATACATAACATGACTTGAATCAATAGATCAATAGGATCAATAGATATATAGATCAATAGATCATGGAAGGGTAGGAGGGTATGAGGGCAGTTTGATTTACTGGATTTACTGATTTTACTGCTTTAAGGTATGTAAATATACAATTTTCCAAGTTATAAAACATAAAAAAGAATAAATTTTAGTAAAACAAAATGTTTAAATAAAACAAAACAAAATAAATAAAAGTTTTTGTGTTATGTTACATACAAAATATGACTTTGAATCAATAGATCACGATCCAGACCAATGATCCACAGAAGGGTATGAGGGAAGGATGGCTGTTTTGATTTACTGACTTACTGATTTACTGTTTTATAAAAAATGTAAATTTTTAAGTTATAAACATAAAAAGAATAATTTTAGTAAAAACAAAATATTTAAAGAAAAAAAAAAAAAATAAATAAAAAAATAAAATATATATAAAAAAAAATTAAAAAAAAAAAAAAAATAAAATAATTAAAATTTAAAATCAAGAAAATAATTCAAAAAAGAAATTAAATAAAATAAAATAAGAAATGGAATGGAAGGAATGGAAATGAAATAAAAACCAATATATGCATGTTTCAATTTAAGGAAAAAAAAATTATATTAGTTAGCATTTATAAAAAGAAAATGAGATTTGAAAATATAAATGTCAGTCTTGAACATTTAGAAAGACGGGTTATCTTTGCAAGATGCAATGCAGTTGACGATATGTACATGATAGAACAGGATCAGGTATGTGAACAGTAATAATATTGTATTATTAAACGAATGTTTACTAACTAGGCACCGCACTGGCTCCAGCACCGTAGCCGTTGTCAATTCCTCTGATTCAAAACCCGATTCTTTCCAGAAATCCGACTCTGAATCCTTTCTCCAAATTTCAACCTTCTACGAACATTCGATTTTTTAGGGGGAGGCACACCCTCTGGGGTGAGCACGGGGACGTAACCTCGTCTACATTGAGGTTACGTCTCCCTTATATGGTGAGCCAAGTTTGAAGAAGACAAGTCAACTAGAACTCATCTAAATTGAGTGGTGAAGAAAAGTGTGGGTTATAAGACTTATTGCTAGCCCTTCTAAAACTCAAATATTGGCCAACCTGACCTCAAAATTGGTCTCACAACCCTTAGGAACCCTTAATTTGACCAATAAAAAGTATAAAACTTAACAATTTCAGAGAAAGTCCAAGTCATATCGTCATTTGACTTGGATTCCCTGCTTTATTAGACTCACCGACCTCAGAATCGACTTCCCCGACTTAATGAACCCTTAACTCAACACCTCAAGCGTCAAAATATGACGACCTTATGAAATTCCAATCAAGTCATGTCGGCATTTGACTTGAATCCTGTTCCAAACGCCTCACATACCTCATAAACGGTTTCCCTGACCCAAAAAACCCATAGACGGCAAGAGTCTAAATCTGACGACCTTACGAATTTCCAATCAAGTCATGCTCATATTTTACCTACTTCTGTTCCAAACACCCTGGCTTATACCCCTGCAAAACGGCTTCCTGACCAAAACCCATAGATGGTCACTTATAGTTGCTCCAAATCTGACGACTCATGAATTTCAACCGCTCATGCCGGCATTTTATCTTGATTTCTGTTCCAAACGCTCTCACATACCCCTCATAAACGCTTCCCTGATCCAAAACCATGGATGGTCGCTCAGCGTCTTAAATCTGACGACCTTTACGAATTTCCATCAAGTCATGTCGGTATTTGACTTGATTTCCTGTTCCTAACGCCTCATATACCTCATAAAACGGCTTCCTGACCCAAAAAAACCCATAGATGGTCACCTCAAGTATCAAAATCTGACGACCTTACGAATTTCCAATCGTCATGCCGGCATTTGACTTTGGATTTCCTGTTCCTAACGCCTTATGTTTCACAAACGGGTTCCCGACCCCAAAACCAGATAGACACACCTCAAACGTCAAAACGTCGACCAAAATGTCATGCCGGCTATTGATTTGGTTTGACCGGTTCCAGAACCTCAGAAAACGCATCACCGACCTCGAAAACCCCCAATTTAAGCGTTAAAAACGCTTGAAATCTCGAAAAACGCGGTAAAAAACGCGTCATCGAAGGCTCCGGCTCCGGCTCCGGCTCAGGATCCGGCTCCGGAATAAAAATCTACGGTTAAAAAATATACCAGGATTCCACATAAATAATAAAATACAAGTCTTATTCCTAGGCCTCCGGAATCCTTCCAGGATTCCAGTTACCCGGTGATCGTGTATACCACTGCTACTATATATATATATATATATATATATATATATATATATATATATATATATATATATATATATATATAT
>JABUQX010040947.1:37500-40000 GCA_015478945.1 Trachelipus rathkii | reverse complement strand
AAAGGGAGATTTGCGAGATTCTCAAAGAATGTTGGAATGTTATACCCGTTGCTAAAGGAAAGAGGGATACCAACAGAGGTTGAAATATTAATTTATAAAACAATTCTGAGACCGCTATTGTTGTATGGATCTGAATGCTGGACAATGAATACAGCACAAAAAGTAGAATAGAAGCTGTGGAAATGATGGTGCTTAGAATGATTAGAGGGGTATCGTTGAGAGACAGAATAAGGAGCGAGCTGTTGAGGAGAGAACTGGGAGTGGAACCTTTTGGAGTGCGTGGAGAGAAACCAGTTAAGATGGTTTGGACATGTGAAAAGAGTGAGAGAAGGGGAGAGATTGAGAAAGATGATGGGTTGGAGATCAGAAGGGAGGAGACTAGCAGGAAGACAGAGGAAGAGATGGATGGATTCGGTGGCAAAGGCTGTACAGTGTAGAGGCAAGACGATAGAGAAAGTAGAGGATGAACGAACATTTGCAGATAGAAACATTTTTAGAAGGATTATGGAGAGAAGAAAGCACTGACAGGCATACCCTAACCAGGATGGCATGCGTTACAAATTATATATATATATACTAGGATATATTATATATATATATATATATATATATTATTATATATATATATAAGATATATATATATATAATATTATATATATATATATGATATATAGTATATATATATGCGTATGTGTGTCTGTGTATGTATGTATGTATGTATGTATGTATGTATGTATGTATGTATGTTATGTATTTTTGTATGTATGTATGTATGTATTGTATGTATGTATGTTTGTATGGTATGTATGTATGTATGTATGTAATGTATGTATGTGTGTGTGGGTGCTCTTATTAACTACACAAACTCTCTTCAATTTCAACGAAAAAATGTTAATGCTAGATCATAGGCTAGATATTTCTTTGTAGTTGTTTTTTTTTGCTGAAAGCAATATTTTATTAATTTTCCACCACTCATGGGTTGGGGTAAAAAAAATTTTAGCGATTGTTTTGCTAATAAGTAGATATATATATATTATATATATATATATATATATATATATAATATATATATAATAATATATATATATATATATATATATATAATTATATATATATATAATATATAATATATAGATATATAGTATATGTTATGTCCCAAAAAGGTAAGTGTACTGATGTATTTAATTATGTATTGGACTTACCTGAAATTACAAGTTATCTACTTCGAAGTATGACCCTTGGGAAGGTTCTACAGCGGTTGCAACGTTTCTTCCACTACTCATAGCAGTACCGGAAGTCATTTTGTCCTGGAAGTGGTTTAGTTCCCGTGTTACAGTATTTTTTATGTTTTCCATCTTCCCAAAATATGACCCTTCAACTTCATTTCAACTTAGGGAAGAGGGTAGAAATTGCACGGAGCTAGATCTGGGCTGTATGTAAGATGTGGAAGTACTTGAATGTTTTTCTTCACCAGAAATTCTAGGATTGAGAGCGCAATGTGAGATGGGCGCGTTTCGTTTACAGCAGCCAATCGCTGAAATGTAGGTTTGATGTCGTTGAACTCGTTTTCGAAGTCCGTACCAAGACATCATTGTAAAAGACGTGAATTAACTGTCTGTCCTGAAGGTGCAAATTCCATGTGCACAATACCACGGCGGTCGAAAAAAAATCCAATAATCAGTGTTTTCACCTTGGACTTGCTCATACGTGCTTTCTTGGGACGAGGAGAATTTTTTGTGTCATTCCGCACTTTGCCAATTGGTTTCATGATCGTACGCAAAAACCCATGATTGCCATCGCCTGTTATTAACTTTATCCAAAAATTGTGCTCCATTTCGAGTCTTTCAAGTAAATCTTGACAAATTTTGACCCTTTTCGCTTTCTGCTCCACAGACAAGTCTTTCGGCACTAGTTTTGCACAAATTTTTAGCATGTGTAAATGGTTCGTTAAAATTCTATGAACTGCATTTTTATCCAAACCAGTTTCTTCTGCAATCACTCTGACTGAACCGGCAGTCTCTCTCCATCACAGCTCTAACAACTTGCATATTTTCATCGTTTGTTGACGAGATTGGTCTTCCATAACGAGGGTCGTCTTCAACATTTTCTCGGCCCACTTTGAAAACTTTGTTCCACTTAAAAACCATAGTTCTCGATAGAGTGGCATTACCATAAGCTTCGCTTAAAGAAACAAATTTCTCGGTGGCAGACTTGTTGCGTTTCACACAGAATTTGATAGCGTAATGCTGTTCAATGTTTACCTGCATGGCAAAAACGTAACGAGGATAGAAAACACGCTCATACATAAAAAGATGTAGTGCAAAAACATAACAAGATTAGAACACACACCCATACATAAACAGATATAGTGCAAGATATATTTTAAAATTCTGGTTAAAACTGGTACGGATATGTAGCCTAGGTAACTGCACCCACTCGTATACGTTCAAGAGGAGCTGACATTATTCAGCCGTTGTCATTGGGATATTCAGCTAAACTT
>JABUQX010040947.1:15000-32500 GCA_015478945.1 Trachelipus rathkii | reverse complement strand
TTTAAAAATGTTCTCTCTCTCTCTCTCTCTCTCTCTCTCTCTCTCTCTCTCTCTCTCTCTCTCTCTCTCTCTCTCTCTCTCTCTCTCTCTCTCCATCAATTTCAATTTCTCCATCTTCTCTTCCGTTCTATTCAATCATCATTTTTACTTTATATATTTCTCTCACTACATCTCTCTCTCTCTCTCTCTTTTCTTCCCTTTTACTTTGCCTGCTCTTCTATTTTCCTCTTTCTTTCTTTCTTTCGCTCAATTGTTTCTTTTTCTTTTCAATTCTTTCTCCTTTTCTTAATCTATGTCTGTCCTTCTTTTTTCTTCCTCCTATACATTCTCCTCTCTGTCTCGGTTTCTGTTTATCTTTTTTCTTATTTTATTTTCTCCTCATGCTATATATATATATATACATTTATTTTTCTCATAAAAAAAAATATGTTGCAGCACAATGTAGATGAAAGGTAACTTTTCTCGTTGCATTGCCATCTTCTTCTGATAACCTTTGCAGCCCTTGGACTATGCCATCAAAATTTTCCTTGAATATAGTAATATTTTTACACTAATGGGACCAGCAAGTATCACAGAACACTGGTATGTTAAGGGTATACTCCCTTCGAATAGCAGAATCACGAAGCTAATTATATCCTTTCTTGTGGAATTTGTGTTGAGTATTTTTGTGACACAATTCAAATAGTTCTCAACAGCGCTTTCTTACACTTCTCACCAGTAGCGGCAATTAAGGGGGGATGGGGACGGTTGCCCCTCACCTTTTTAGTTAATTTGTTTTATATACGAACAGCAATATCAAAGAGAAGAAAATATTGAGTTTAATTATCCTTTAATTTGTGATTTTCCATTTTAACAAATAAAGCAAGTATTCTCTTTGGCAAATATCACTTTGTTTATTTCGAGTAGATATTCAAAATTGTTGATTCACTAATAATAATTTTCAACGATAGATTTAAGCTATTAAGAAAATTAAGGCTTTTTTAAAATAAATAGCTGCATAACTGGTGACAAATATAACTTAATGAATACTATATAGTTAATATATGTAATAATTAGTACGTATAATAGCATCAATTCTTAGAACTTGTCACAGTACCTCCCCTTTCCTCCCTGTTTAATAGCGCTGTCATTCAGCAAGCATGCGTGACTCCGGCCACGACAGCATGTTTCCATGGTAATCGTTTCGACGGACCAATTAGCTCTGCCGTTTACCGGTCGCCTCGAACAGTCTCTAAAAGTAACTTCTAGAAGCCAATATTATTTAAGATTAAGGTACACGCACCACAATTTAGTAGTATTTTTTTTATTGTGGCACTGTGTACTCTGTGTTCCTATAAAGTTATAAGAGCTTTTGGTTATTAGTGTACTTGTGAATGTGATACTGTTTTCGACTGGTTAACTTGTTAGTGAAGCAAGTGAGAAAAATGAAGAGAGGTGTAAAAGAAACTTTACTTCATTTTTAAGTAAAAAACAGAAAGAAGAAAACATTGTAACTGAGAACTCTGTCGCTAAAGCTAGTGCTGTACATAGTACTTCCATTGTTAATGACGATCCTGGACCTTACTCTTCATCTAATTCCTTTTGTGACAGTGAAAGCCAGGTTAGCAAACCTCATGTACAATATCTAAATTCAAACCTGTCTCAGTCTAACCTCCACAGACGAGATCCACTTTGTGGCAAAGATGCTTCCATGGAATATTTTAAAGACGGACCATTCCAACCTTCCCTGGCACAATTCCCAGATACCAAAGGAAGAAGATTTAGAAGTGATTGGTACTCACAATTTAAGTGGTTTGAATATAGTGTCTCTGAAGACAAAGCATTCTGTTTTCCATGTCGATTATTTGGCAGTGTTGGTGATTATGAGTTAACATTTATTACTAACGAGTTTAAGAACTGGAAAAAAACAACACAGCGTTTTCAAGAACACGAATGTACTTCTTCTCCTCTTGAGCGCTTTGCAACGCTGGCAAGAAGGTTTAAACGCTAAAGAGAGAATATCAGAGAAGATTTCTTCCCATCACAAAGAAGAAGTAAAAAAAAACGTGAGGACTTTAAAATTCTGTTTGAAACATTACTTTTTCTTGGCAGACAAGGCTTGGCATTAAGAGGTCATAGGGAAGAAGAATCCTCGAATAACCGGGATAACTATATACAATTGTTGAAATTGCTCTCATCAGATAGTTTGCTTTTGAAGATGTTTTTAGAGCGAGAAAAGTATTTTAATTATGTTCATCGCGATGTACAAAACGAGATGCTTGAAATTTTAACTAGTCAAATGAAAAATAACAATTGAAAGTGTCAAGAAAAGCAAGTACTTCCCTGTAATCGTGGATGAAACTCCAGATGCGACAAATCATGAACAATTGGCTATCGTATTGAGGTATGTAGTTGATGATTTAAAAATCGAAGAAAGATTTCTTTTTTATATAAGACAGACCTTACAGATGGAGAATCATTGTATCGCCTACTCCTGTCAGTGTTGAATGAAGTGGGTTTAGAGATCTCTAATATAGTAGCCCAATGCTTTGACGGGACAGCAAATATGTCAGGTATATTTAAAAGTGTAGCAGCAAGATTAAAAGAAAATAATCCGAAAGAAATGTATGTGCACTGTTCCATGCATTCTTTAAATCTTGCTCTTGTGGATTTATCGAAACGTATTTACATGGTTCACAATGTTTTCAGTGCGGTTTAACAGCTATATTGTTTCATCGAAGCCTCGCCGAAACGCCATGAAATATTTATAAAGGTGAAAGTAGTAAAACAGAATCTAGGACAAACTTGCCTCTCAAAGCAGTAAGTGATACTAGATTTAGCAGTCGATTTGAAAGTCTTCGAGCTGTTCAACAGCATCTGCTAGAAATAATACAGACTCTGGAAGATATTGAAGTGAATGATCCAAAGGTTGGTGGTGAAGCTCATGGGTTGATCTTGTGTATAAAAAATTGGATTTATAATTTGGGCTGAATATGATGAAACAAATATTGAAAGGACAAACATTTATTCAAAATACTTTCAGAATCACGATATTTCAATTCACGAAGTTGTTGATGTTGCCAAGCGGACTGAAACAGCTATTGCAGATCTTCGTAATGAAAATAAATTTGATTTGATTTGGTCTGAAGCGAAGATATTTTGTAAGCAACATGGATTTGAAGGACCAGTCACTTCACGTAAGCGCAAAGTTCCACAGAAAATTGGCGGAGGAGATGTTTATCTAGCTGTTTCTTCCCCTCGTGACCTTTGCTTAAAAATAACATGCCATCCATTTCTTGATAATATTGTTGAAAGCAAAGTTGCACTAACTGCTACATTTAAACGTGACTCTATCACGAATAAAGAATTTCAAGTTGCTTGTTCTGTTATAGGAGAAGTATATGAGATTGAATGCGACAGCTATCTGCAGAAATTGATATATTTTCTAGGAAAGAAATTGTAAAAGCTGATCGCACATTAACTTCCAGATTGGCGTTGGAGTTTAAAGCAAAACAATCTCGCGATCAAGTTGTATTCCCAAATATTTTGAAACTTTTGAAATTGTATTTAACATTTCCTGTGTCTACAACGTCAGCAGAACGATCTTTCAGTGTTCTCAAAAGAGTAAAAAACTATTTAAGAAACGCAACAAAACAGGAACGTTTAAGAACATCTAGCATTGCCAGCCATATCCAATGAAGACTCACAAATAAACTTAGATGAAAAGTAGAAGTGTACTCTAGAAGAAAACAAAGGTACTTATTATTATTATTATTTTAAGTTTAATAAACTAGTAAGTCTCATTACTTTTAATACTCTTTGAGTTACTTTTTTATTTTAAAGTTTCAATAATTGAATTTGTAATCTTATGTTAAAATTAAACATTTGCATTTTCCATATACGTATATAACCAGGCTGCGGAGCAGGAGCCGGAGCCGGGGCCGGAGCCGGAGCCGAAATCTTTGATGGGCCTGGGGCCGGAGCCGGAGTCGGAGCCGCAAAAAAAGAGGCTGCTCCGGCTCCGGCAAATACAAAATTAAATAATTATAAATTTTTTTAATACAGGTTATATATATATATATATATATATATATATATATATATATATATATATATATATATATATATATATATATATATATATATATATATATAGAGAGAGAGAGAGAGAGAGAGAGAGAGAGAGAGAGAGAGAGAGAGAGACACACACACAACCCACACACACACAATAACATATATATATATATATATATATATATATATATATATATATATATATATATATATAAATATATATATATATTTTTTAATATATATATATATATATATATATATATATATATATATATATATATATATATATATATATATATATATATATATATATATATATATATATATCCTTTTCTCAGAAATTTGCTTATGTATATTTATTATTCAATAATAAAAAAGGTTTGGTACTTCTATAGATAACATTAATTAATTAAGTTTAATATCCTTAGAAAAACCATGTCAACTAAACCAAAATTGAAAACACCTCATGTACTTGAATATATTACTCACTCTGAAGATAAAAGTATTTTCATTTGTCAATATGAATTAGTTAACACAGTTGATGGGAAACAGTAAGTTCGATCATGCATGAAAGAGTCTACCTAACTACCAGTTACTCATGGGGTCATAATACATCTACTGGTTCCTTTAAATTAATCTGACATTTGAAACGATCTCATCCAGATATTGCTGCAATTGTTAAAAAGAATGGTGAAGCAAAAGGTGATCAGGATAAACCTTTAATTTCAAAAACTCAGACTAAAGTGGAAACTTTTTCATTTGCCAAAAACTTGTTATGTCTATGTCAAGTGAAAACTTCAAAATACAATTGATTATAATGATTGTTAAAGATAGTGACCCATTTGTTTTCTTTGCAAGACCAGGATTTAAAGCACTGTGTGGAGACATGGCTTCGAAAATGGAAGTCCCTTTAGACCGAGAAAATATTTGTAAAATAGTTCTAGAAGAAACGGATAAGCAAAAAAATAAACTTAAGAATTGCTTAAAGGGACGCTTCGTGCATTTAAAAATGGATACTTACACATGGGAAAAGCTAAATTATTTTGCCAATAATATTAGATATGTGGACGAATATAAAAACAATATTTCTAAAGCGTTAGCAGTAAAATATACCAAATCACAACATTTCAGCATATATATCCAAGAATTTGCTACTGACGTTTTAACAGAATTCGCAATAACAAGAGGCAAGTAATTAGCTTAGTTACGGAAAACGCATCAAACTGGATCAGTACGATTGAAAAAGTAAATAAGGACAATGAAGATGAGGAACAGGAAGCTGGTAAATGTGATACTGATTTTATTGAATGCCAAAACGAAGAAGCAATAGTTGTTTTCAGAATGAACTTGATAAAACTATGAAAAGACTATGTTCCGATGAAGTTAACATTGCACACATGAGATGTGGAGTTCATACTTTACAGTTAGCAGTGTGTGTGATGGTCCCCATAATACTCATACAGCAAATCTTATAAGCAAGGCGAGACAGATAGCAAAAGCAGCACGTACCCCAAAATTAATGGAAGTTCTAAAGAGTCAAGCTGGAAAAGTGGCAATCTCAGGTCAAGAGACAAGATGGGGAAGTGCATGTCTTATGCTCTAAAGACTTCTGCAACTAATAGATTATAGTAGTAGTATGATGGCTGCCGGTACTCCTGAACTTTCTCTTTCCGATAGTCAGTGAGAACAAATCGATACTCTCGAAGAATTATTATAACACCCATACTTACAACAAAAAATACTCAATCAGAAGACTTGACTGCATGAAAATTTTTATAGGGTATGGATTTTAGCAAATGACAAAAAATTCCATGAAAAGAAAGGAAAGAATGTTAACTCAAAATAAAATACTTTTATCTGCCACCTTTGTTCAGAATCTTTCTTAGAACTGAAGATCTGATATTAAAAGCTAAGAGTGCTCTTTGTGAACTAGGACTTAAAATGAATAACACTATCGAACAGAAATCTGGGTTGGAGTCAGAGAGTTCACCAGTTTCAGGAATCCTCCCTTGTAGTATCTTGTCAGATGAAGATGAAGAAAATTTGACAGATAATGGGAAAAATTGGAGCATGTAGAAAGCGATTAAAAAAACTAAAAAGACAATCTACCAGTAAAAGACCTTCAACAAAAAAATCCTCTAGAAAAATAAAAGGTAGAATCCATAATGCATTAGATGTAATAATGAAAATTGACCAGAAATCAAAGTTAACAGTTAAAGAGTCAATCAATTGCTATCCTAAAATTTTGCAAGATGCCGCTGGCACAATTACAGCTTTGCCTCCTAGTCAAGTGAATGTTGAGATCTAATTTTCTGTTTTAAAAATAATAAAATCGGACCTAAGGACATCGTTAAAGGAGGATTTTATTGATGAAGTTTTATTTTTAACAACAATTGTTTGAAAAAATAAATTTATTTTACATATTGTCAGGCTGTTGAAAGAAATTTTTTTTTTAAATTTAGGCAAAAAGTGAATTATATATATATATATATATATATATATATATATATATATATATATATATATATATATATATATATATATATATATATATATATATATATATATATATATATATATATATATATATATATATATATAGATATATATAAATAGTTTACATAGAATTGAGGAGCCACCCTGTCTAAGTCCTCGGACACCCCTCTATGAGATTTGGGAGGCAGCAGAGACATCGTATCCCCCTCAAATTTAGTATACCCCTTTTCTATGACGTAACCTCATCATAGACGAGGTTACGTGTCCGTGCGCCCCCCGGAGGAGGTGCCGGCCCCCAAAAATAGGAAATGACCGTAGAATAATGAAATTTGGAGATGGTATAGAGGAGGAAGGAGTAAGTAGGATTCGGATCCGGCTCCGGCACCGGTGTTGGAGCTGGTGCGGTGCTGAGTTAGTAAGTATTTGTAATTAGGGAGTGTTAGAGATATCGTATCCCCCTCAAATTTGGCATACCGATTTCCTATGACCATAAAGTTGGAAAATAACGACGGCGAATGGGGTCCAGTTGGGGACAATCAATGAAGATATGGTGAACAGATTGCAGGGTATGGTGACGGCAAAATTTGCAGATGGGAGGATGGTCTCGTAACATGTAGTGGCTGTGAGTGAAAGTGGTGTGACCAGTATGGATGCGTGCAATATATATATATATATATATATATATATATATATATATATATATATATATATATATATATATATATATATATATATATATATATATAAAATATATATATTTATATATATATATATATATATATATATATATATATATATATATATATATACCCCTTTTTTTGTCCCATGCAGGTGGGAAAGTGACGTTAAGATGCACCGGAAACAGAAAAATAGTAGAAGAATATGACACAAGTCGAAAAGAAAGCCCAGCCTTACCGCTCCCTATATACCTGTTAGTGAGAACTCGTTGCAGTCAGAAAATCCACCCTAGAGTTTCATGGGACCGCGACGGACCCTCGCTATGACATCTCATCAGTGTGGGATTCATCCCTTGGCCCAGGTGGGCCACAACCATACCCCCCTCACAAAACCCCGCCATTCACTCCTATTATGCACCTTTCTTCTCGCCTTCTTTCCCTTTTCATCCAACATATATCCTAAATATTTAAACTCAGACACTTGTTCCAGTTGCTCACCATCTAACATAACTTCACACCGAGGACTGTCCTCACTCACAACCATAACCTTACTCTTACCTACGTTTACTTTCAAACCCCTCCTTTTACACACCCTGCCAAATCTCTTTACCAATCCTCTCATCCTCCTCTCATCCACTCTCATCTCTCATCTCATATATCATCCACCTTTTTTCCCCAAGACTGGGGGTAAGGTGCGTGACATGCACCGGAAACAGAAAAATAGTAGAAGAATATGACACAAGTCGAAAAGAAAGCCCAGCCTTACCGCTCCCTATATACCTGTTAGCGGGAACTCGCCGCACAGAAAATCCACCCTAGAGTTTCAAGTGGGACCGCGACGGACCCTCGCTATGACATCTCATCAGTGTGGGATTCATCCCTTGGCCCAGGTGGGCCACAACCATACCCCCCTCACAAAACCCCGCCATTCACTCCTATTATGCACCTTTCTTCTCGCCTTCTTTCCCTTTTCATCCAACATATATCCTAAATATTTAAACTCAGACACTTGTTCCAGTTGCTCACCATCTAACATAACTTCACACCGCGGACTGTCCTCACTCGCTACCATAACCTTACTCTTATCTACATTTACTTTCAAACCCCTCCTTTTACATACCCTTTTGATCCACATATTCTCAACCACCTCCAAATGCATCTTGTTCTTCACTAATCAGTCCTTCGGTCACTCAGCGTACTCTTTCAACTCTCCATCATTCTAACACCATCCCCTGCCACCCTCACCTCTTAATTCTTTCATAACCCCATCCATATACAAATTGAATAACCAAGGAGACATAACACATCCTTGCCTCACTTCGCTATTAATATATTAATATTAATTTAAACCAATCACTTTCGACTCCTTTTATTTTTTAATATATATATATATATATATATATATATATATATATATATATATATATATATATATATATATATATATATATATATATATATATATATATATATATATATATATATATATATATATATATATATATATATATATATATATATATATATATTCCTTTTTCTTCTTCTATCCTACCTTGTCTTCCCACTAGATGTGGGGTTTGTGTGCGTAAAATGCCCAGAAAATAGGACAGTTAAGTAGAAGAGCATGACGTAACTTGAGAGCTCGTCACAGTCTAAAATATTCATCTTAGGGTTTTACAAGACCGCGAGCCGCGAGGGACCCTCACTGTGGGATCTCATCAATGTGGGACTCATCCCTTGGTCAAGCATACAACCATACCTCATCACGAAACACCCCGCCATTCATTCCTATTATGCAAAATCAACCGTCTATCAGTCTTCCTTTCCATGTGACAAAACCATTCCAATACACTCGTTTATTCTCTCATTTAGGCCTTTTTTCACACCACACAATTCTCTAAAACGTTAATCCCTCTCTTTATCAATTCTTCTCATACATAACCCGCTCCTAAGATTATCCATCTGAACACATTGCACATTAGATCTATACCTCTTACTCCATCCCATAGTTTCACTACTATACAGTAACACAGAATCTAAAGAGCTTTTTATTTATATAACTGTTATATTTTCAGAGGTACAGAAGAAAAAGAAAACCAAAACAAAGCATTCTAAAAAAAGAAGAAATACTTGAATGTGATTCTGAAAAGATTTTTTTAATAAAAGAATACTTCAACGTCAAAATTTACCAAACCCAACTTGAAATATTGCATCAAGAAAAAAACATGGGACTAAATAGATCGGAGTTCACTAAAAAATCTTCCGTAACCGATCACTACTACAAGTTCAAAGGTAGATTATATTCCAGGGATTTCTACACTTGTGACTAACAAAGATTATGAAGTGAATCATGAAATTAATTATGAAAATGGTGATACATGTTAAACGTTTTTTTTTTTAGTTAAATTTTTTTAATGTAACTTTTAATTTTAAAAATTAAATTTGTTTTACCAAAATTGAATTTTTATTTGCATATATGAATTTACATTTACTTTTATTACTTTTTTTATACTTTGTTTTTATATAACTTCTTTTCATCGTAAATTGATCCAATGTACAATAGAGTTCTACATTGTCATCCTTAATTTTTACAGGAAATATTTACGACTTACAGATGAACTAATTGCTTAGTTAGGAATTAATTGATAGTACGGCATAGTGCCAAGTAGGATGTTTATTCCTTTAAGTTATGGTCACATTTTTAAAATTATTTTCCTTGAAATATATTTTTAGTTTTAATTTTAGTAGGTACAAAAACTCAACAGCTTGAAAAGGATTTCTATTTTTATATCTTTAAAGATATTCAAAGATTTTTCAAAGACCATCGAGATAAAGCAATGTACATTAGTTATCTATGGATACAATAGAATTTAAAAAGCGTCAAAGAATTAGAAATAAGTTTTGAAAATGTCAAAGCAAGAGTCTGTAGGTTAAAAAAATTTTTTTTTTTTGGTCCTTATTACAATTCTTTGCAAGATTAACTTCTTATTCAATGATTTGAGTTCATTCCTAACTTTCCTGTAAGCTACCAATCTTTTACTTTTACTATTCTTAAAAGTTTAAAAGTTTCTTTTCTTTTCAATAAGTGTTTACTTATTTCTTCACTTTAATATTTAGATTTTCTAATTTTATCGAAATACATACCTGTGACTGGCTATTTTCTAAAAATAACTTAAAACTTTCACGTTTCCAACCAGTTATGCTTTTCACATTCCAGTCAGTCAAGTTGTAATAGAATTCATATTGATAACATTAAGAGGAAAGCATTAAAATAAAATAATGTAATAATAACTATTTTATAACATTATATGTTTGCAGATACATATTTTCAATGACCTTTTTTAAAAAAACGGTTGTACAATTTCATAATTATGGTAATAATAATAAAATACCTGTAATAATCAATAAAGAACAATTTTAAAAGACTGCTAAAGTTCGATTTTAAAATGTATTGTAATAATTTTTGATAGTGAAATGAATTATATAAAACACGATCGTGAAATTTTTACAACACATGTCGTTTATTTATTTGAATACTTTCTCCAGATGAATGTTTTAAATATTAGTTAGAAAGTTTGGTTCCCTTATCTTCAAAACTGGTTGGTGCTCATGACGGAATATGAGGTTCAAACGAATGGAGGGTAGTAATAATGTTACATATGTTTCATTTATATAAATGAAATACACACATGATGAGGACTGAAGGCTTAACCCAACAAAAAAAAATTATAGGAAACCTACAAGATCTTACAATAAAAATGACCGTCCTATGGGGAGAAAATTATGGGTAGGCTTGTAATATCTTGTGGCGTTTTGGCATGGGTTTTAGCCGGTCCCTATGGGAAATTTTCCCATAAGATCCCATACATTATTACAATCTAGTGAGGAAGGCTTAAAAGTAAGTTCTTGCAACTTCCTACAATCTCCCCACAAGATACCACTAAATGCTTACAATATTATTACAATATATTATAGGTGAAACCATCAATTTCCTACAAGTTGATTGTAGGAATTCTTTCGCTTAATTATTCCCATTAAAAAATGTTCATAAGTTTCTTTGTAAGATTAATGGATCCTTTTTGTCAAGCTATGAAAACTACTCGTTATATAAGTAAAATAAGTAGTTTTCACAGTATGACATTTAAGGTTCCATTAACGTTGCAGAGAAACCTATGGACATTTTTATATGGCGTAAATGAGAGATTAAACGAGTGTTTTCAGATTGCTTGGCCATATGGAAAGGATGGATAATAGTAGGTTGATTAAGCGAATGTATAGTGGTAAGTGTGTGGGAATACTGTTAATATTTTAATTTTTCTTTAACTGTTAAAATAGAAAATATTCTTATTTCAGTCTTTTCTGAATCTTTACATTTTTTTAATTTTTAGAAGAGAAATATATATATATATATATATATATATATATATATATATATATATATATATATATATATATATATATATATATATATATATATATATATATATATATATATATATATATATATATATATATATATATATATATATATGTGAAAAATAGAAAAACTGAAATGTCGATTAATCAAATAATATATGTGATATTAGCATTAGTAGATAGCGTTATTTCAATGTCCCAATATCATATACTGATATTTGTCAATTATTAAATTTTTAAAATAATTTCATTAAAAAAGAAAGTGTGTAATTAATTATTTTATCCCATTTTGTTATTTGAATGTTTTCTAAACTATTTACCCTAAGTTTTTCAAATTTTCCCAAATAAGGTAATCACTGAATTTTGATTACTATGTTATTAACTTCATTCATAATCTTCATTGTCTCTTCCCCTGAACATGGAGTTTTTTTCATTTGCATTAATCCTTAAAATAATAGGTAAACTTTGATTATACCTTTACCATATATATATATATATATATATATATATATATATATATATATATATATATATATATATATATATATATATATATATATATATATATGGAGAGAGAGGAGGAGGGGGAGAGTGAGAGAGATATTGAGAGGAGAGAGAGAGAGAGAGAGAGATGAGACTTTATTTTTAAGTTGCTGTTTCTTAATTTCTGAAACCAATTAAAATACTACAAATTTATATATATATATATATATATATATATATATCCAAATACAGAAAATTATTTATAAGTGGTTGGTTCCAATGTTTTCAAAATTATCCCATGTTCAAAACAGGTGTTACCTCTCGGGACTTTCCGACTTTTCTACAGAATGTACTCGGTTACGAAACGTCAAAAAATAAATTCAAGGTTACACTCGAACCATTGATTGTACAATGATGAATAGTTAGTTAGTTAGTTAATTGTCTGGACTTTCGTTGGAACTTTCATCAAGACTACATTTAATTATACTTTGAGTTACTTTTATGAAATTATATTTTCATTGCTGAATTAAGCTTAGCAGGGAAGTCTATTTGACAGCTAGAGTATTATATAGGTCAGTCCGATCCAACCTATTGAACTCTAGCACGCTCCTTAGCTTCTCATGTTCGATCTAAAAGGAATGAATTTTTTAATGGGTCGAAATATTTTTAATAAAAGTGTAAGCTACCAGATCAAGTCATCGCTTTTCTCTAAATATTGTTACTATCTCTTAGGCTGGTGAATTTAAGATTTTTAAGCAGTGAAGGATAAAATCTCAAATTCTAGTATTGCAATCTATAAATATATATATATATATATATATATATATATATATATATATATATATATATATATATATATATATATATATATATATATATATATATAGTATTATAGGGTTGCACGATAAAATAAAAAGAGGCCACTTTTAAGGACTTATGATGGAGTGAAGGATGGAAAGAATGAAGGAAAGATGGATAAATAAATATGGATTTAATGTTATGGAATAGGTTAGTGGCATATAGAAGGGGACGAACAATTGTAATTATATAGCAAAACCACTATATCTTAGATTTTTATAAAAATCACAGTATAGAATTTAAAAAAATTAGTGAATAAAAAAAATGGTGTTGCTCTTTTTAGGAAAAAAAGTTACAGCCTTTCAAAGTTTTTAATTTTTCTATAGGATTTTCTTATAAAAATTTTTTTAAAAATCGTAGGATATATTCTAAAAAAATAATAATGAAAAAACAAAACCCAAAAACGATTAGTAGCTATCTTTAGGAAAAAAAGTTACAGCTTCTCAAAGTTAAAAATTTTCTCTCAGGCTTTCTTATAAAAAAAAATTAACTGGCCTCGTGTTCGTTTTAGGACCATCATAGTTCAGGTTATGATAAGATTTAAGGGTATTGTTCTATATTTGAATCAGTTCATATTTTCTGAAAAAATTTTCTAAGTTCAAAAAAAAATTCCCATTCTCTCAGAAAAGTTGTTTAAGAAATTTAGTGGCAAGCTTCTGGCATAATTCCAGAAGCTTGCCACTAAAGAATTTTCTTAAAAAACTTAACTTAACTTTTCTGAACTTAGAAATTTTTTTGAACTTAGAAAATTTTTTCAGAAAATATGAACTGATTCAAATATAGAACTTTCCCGATTTAAGTAGCCTATACACAGATTTATTCTGTGTATAGGCCTATTTAACAAAACATATCATAACCTGAACTAGAGCGCCTAAAATGAGGCCTAACCTGGATGGACCGATAATGAAAAGTCTGGGAGTTTTAACAACTTTGAAAGGCTAACGTTTTTTCCTAAAGATGTCACCTATTTATTTTTTTATTCATTATAATTTTTTTGGAATTTATGCTGTCATTTTTATAAAAAGTCTAAGAGTTTTAACAACTTTGAAAGGCTAACGTTTTTTCTTAAAGATGTCACCTATTTTTTTTTTTTTTTTTTATTCATTAGCTATAATTTTTTTGGAATTTATGCTATCATTTTTATAAAAAATATATGGTAATGATTGAGTTCAATAGATTCTAAAAAAATTAATATTTTTTAGAAATCAATCGATGTTTTCATATTCCTAGAAGCAACCCTGCCAAATGTTGTTAATAAAAAATGCCAAATTTACGATATTTTTATGAGCAACATTATTCGTTGTTTTCATTCTATCATTTCTTTTTATGTTCAAAAAATCAGTAAGGTTATGATAAGTTTGGTTAAGTAGACACAGATTTAATGTGTATAATTAACAAAACATCATAACCTAAACTTAATAGGTCCTAAAATAAATAAAAAAAAAAAAAAAAAAGATATGTGATAGATTGATTAAATTTATACATGACAGAGGTTTGGCACCACTGTTTTAGTACTTTTACATTAGGACGAAAGATATAGGTATATAAAAAATGATTATCAGAAAAAAATATTGATATTTCGTCAGAATCTGTTGAAGCAAATCTGTGATATAGCGGAACCTTCTGCTATATAATTATCATACCGTATATATATATATATTGAAATTGAAACATTAAAAAAGTAATATGATTGACTTCTAGCTATTAGGAAAAGTTAAACCCCTCAAAGTATTAAATAATCCTATAAGATTTTAGTTATATTCCAAGGGTTGATAATTTTTGGAATGGTTTGCAGCAGGAAGTTGTTGATTGTGACTCACTTGAAGCATTTAAAAGAAGGTTGGATTATCAATAAGTTGTCATAGAAAGTAGTGATGAGTAGCGATAAGGTTCAGTGCTGGTAGTTAACAGTGAATTAAAGTGGCATTTGCATCCATATACCTACAGTATATATATGGATGGTATGAGTATCACATAGTGTATGAAGACTAAGCCTAGTTCGTGTGTTTTTAGTTATTATGGTTAAACTTCATGCATGAAAACAGTCTTATTAAATACTTGTAGTGTGGTTATTATGTACCTTAGCTATAGTTTTTACTTTTAGTAGTTAATATATATATATATTAGTCTTTACTTTGTTTAAGATATTGACAAGACTTGGAGTGCAGATGGGTTTTGCATGTCACTTGGGTTGGGTGGTTGTATATTTGGTATTATTCTATATTTGAATCAATTTATATATATATTCTGAAAAAAAATTCAAAGTTCAGAAAAGTTAAGTTGTTTTTTTAAGAAATTACGAAGGTACCTCAACACTCAGAAGCTTGCCACTAAAGAATTTTCTTAAAAAACTTAACTTAACTTTTCTGAACTTAGAATTTTTTTTGAACAGAATTTTTTTTTAGAAAATATACACTGATTCAAATCTAGATATTTACTGTATATTTTAGTTTGATTGGGATAGTGTTGATAAGCCTATGTGGCTTTTACTATTTATATTTTCTATGTTACTTGTAAACTAATAAAGTAGGTAAATTTAAATGCATTTATAGTGAGAAGGTATATTAATATATAAACTTAACAGGTAATTTTAAATGAGTTTATAGACAAATAGACTGCATTGGCTGGCCAAACAAAATTAGCCTATATATATATATATTTATAAAAATATATATATATATATATATATATATATATATATATATATATATATATATATATATATATATATATATATATATATATATATATATATATATATATATATATATTAAAATTTGTCAATGTATTATTTAATTCTTAAAAATAATAATAGATCAAACAAATTAAAAAGCATTCAAAATTTCTATTCTTGCATTAATTAATTTAATATATTGTGAATATTTGTCAATTTTATATAAAATTACTTTTATTCATTATTCACTTATTTTTCAGATAGCTATAGATTAAGGTTACTAACCATGGCGCCTAACTACAGTAAGCTTTATAGTAATATGCCCAAAGATACAAAAGTATTTATAGGTTTATCAACAGCAGCTATTAGCTACTGGTGCTTTGCAACCCTTTTTCCACAAAAGAAAAGGTATGTATGATGTAATTTTTTTGATTATTTTTACAGATACAAGCTAAATAGTTGTATAATTTAGTTCTTTTTAGATATAAGTAGCCACTCAAAAGTGGGGAAAATTCAGATTGGTCTCATTAACTCCTAATTTTCACTATCTCCTTCAAAACAATCTTGAGCATAGTTTGGAATAATCCCATAAGTTTTCTTACAATTCATTGAGTCCTTGAAAGTCCTTGAGTTCTATGTTGGAAAACTCTTGTGGTTCTCCTTCAGGAGTCTTCATATGCATATCAAAATCATGTTCTTTCTACCTGAATTTCATCTTGGGGCAAGAAAAAAGTCACATGGAGAAATCTTCGGGCTTTTATCAAATGCTCATCCCATATCAGGAAAGTTAATTCTTATGGGAAAAAAAACTTAAAAATGCTAATATGAAGAGAAGTTTTTTTCAGCTTTGGTTGACACTGAAATTTGTTTTAAGGTCATGCATGACTTTAAACCAAGATTTGCCATCTATTATGATGTTGAAAATAAATTTGAGGTCATCTCTAGCTTGATCCTTGAGCTTCCTAAAGAAATCAATGGGAACCTTACTTCTGATCTTAAAAAAACATTCTTGATTCTGTTTATGGAGAGATTTGTTTTATGTTCATAATTTGACAAAACTCATTACAAGAACCCTTAAGATCGTAATATAATCTACAAATATCTTAATTTGTTCACACTATGCAAGAACAACTTTAAGCACATGTACTAATATTTAAGGCCGTTTCTTTGTTGAAAGCTACCAAGAATATTTGATCAAATGTTCTTAAAGCATTTATGCCACAAAAAATGTTTTAGCTCATATTCATATCACCAGTGTTTTATTAAGTAGGCAATTCCATGACTTTTCATATCAGGTTTTTGAGATGTGAATTCCTACCTCACTAAAATTTGTCATTTCAGTTGAAGAAGAAAATCACTCAAGTCAGTAAAATATAACTACAAAAATAAAAAATTTAAAAATGTATGAAGCAAAGAAGCAACTTCTTGATTTTCAAGGTGGACTAATTGGTACATCGATTACCAAAAAATATTGCTTACCTTTTCTAGTGGTGAAGATCTATACTATTCATGTTTAATCTATGGTCAAATATCTAATTCTAATGGATAGCTTTTTGTAGGATATATATATATATATATATATATATATATCATATTATATATCAGTATATATATATATATATATATATATTATATTATATATATATATATATATATATATATATATATATATATATATATATATATATATATATATATATATATATATATATAATCAGGGTTCACACTTTCTGGAAAGTCAGGGAAGGTCAGGGAAAGTCAGGGAAAAAAAAATTGGTCAGGAAAGTCAGGAAACGTTTTAAGATATGCTGAAAGTCCAGGGAAATTCCAAAAAGTCAGGGAA
>JABUQX010040947.1:2500-7500 GCA_015478945.1 Trachelipus rathkii | reverse complement strand
ATAATTTGATCTATACGTCCCCTACCACTTCTATATGAACCTTGTTTTTCAACAATCACTCCCTTGGTCACTGGACGCACTCTTTCAACCTATAGTTCCTACAGTTCCCTTATCCCCATTACTCTTATACTAGGGTACTATTACTCATCTCCTCCAATCCTTCGGATCTATACCCTCCATAAATTCTTTGTTACACAAACTTCCATATCCATTAAACCACAATCTTGCCTCCATTTTTGATCATTTGACCGGTAATTCCATCTATCCCTGCAGTTTTACCATTCTTCAACTTTCTCACTCTGCTGATTGCTTCCCCCCCCCCCATAATAGTTATTTCTTCTTACACCATCAAGCCCACACACACATTCACTATTACCTCTTCATTACTGCTAATGTTATGCAGATTTTGGAAATATTCTATCCACTATCCTCATACCCATTTCATCAGTCAGGAAAGTACCATTCATATTAATTATTCTCTGAAGATTCCCTTTACTCTCTTTCCTAACCTTTCGTAATTCCTTCAAGAAGAGCTTCCTATTCCCTTGTAAATCATCATTCATCCTTCTTCCAAACTGTTCATTTACCTTTTATTTTTTCCTCCTACTTATGCAATTTAGTCTTTCCTTTTTTCTTATATATATTAGCAAACACTTTTCGAGACCTTATCATTGGCTTTTAGCATTTAATCACGCCTCTTTTTTTTTCTTTTTTACCCAACCGCTTGCATCCACCTATTTACTCACCACCACTATGACATCTGATTCCTACTTTAACACATCCACATTCTTCTCTTGCTTTTTTTTTACACCAACTATCAAAGGCGTTCTTCATTTGTTTTTCAGATTGTTCAATTTCACCCTTGTTCACATTTGATTACTTCAGGTGTCTCGACATACTTTTCCTATATAACTTGTTCACTTAATTTCTCACTCTAATACGCTCAATTCTTTTCTTATCACTTTCCTCTCCTTCCATACCCCCCCCCCACTAACTTAATCTTACATAGAACATGATGATCTGATATTCCTATCCTAACCCCCTTACTGATTTAATGTCCATCACATTCCAACATCTTCACCAACACAAAATCAATCATACTTTTCACTTCAATACAATCTCACCCTACCCCAACTCTCGTATACTTATGAATACTCTTGTGCCCCAAGAATGTATTACATACACACATACCTCTCTCTCCTCACAGATATCAAATCACCTTCCTACCATTCTCATTTTCACCCGCATTCCCAAAGGCACCTGTTATACCACCCCTTTTTCGATCACCTATCCAACCATTTAAATCGCCCAACACAATCAATTAAAACTCCTACTCACCCCATCCCAAACATCATTCAGATTATCCCAGAAAGTCACATACTCCTCAACATCACCCTCAAATGGACCATATGTTACAACCATACATACCTTGATCTTTTCAAACTTAATTTAAATCATTAGAATTCTAGTACTCGCACAACAAAATCCATCATAGACCTACTCCACACTTGCGACAGGTCGTTCATCAGAATCGCAACTCCTCCTCTCTCCCTCCATTACTCTCTACACCAGTGAACACACACACATTTCACACCACACCACTCGTCTTCACCACTTCCTTTCATCTTTGTTTCGGTCACAGCAAGCAGACCGACCGGGGCGGGAATTTTGCCGGGGCCGGGGCCGGCCGGGGCCGTTGCCGGGGCCGGGGCCGGGTTAGCTAAAATTAGAAATGGTAAATCAAAAACACTGAGTCTTAAAACTTAGGAGAAAATTAAATATAATTTCAATTAATTAATAATTTTAATTATAAAAAGGAATATATACTTAATTAATCAATTTAAATAAATTTATAAAAAAAAATTTTAAAAAAAAAATTTTTTTTAAGAAGAATAAGTTAATATTAAATATATATAATATATAATATAATATATATTATATATATATATATATATATATATATATTATATATATATATATATATATATATATATATATATATATATATATATATAATATATATATATATATATATTATATATTATAGAAATATATTATATATATATAATTTTGGAAAATAAATTTGGGAAAATATTTGATTTTCTTGAAGATATTTACTTTAAATAAATACATACATTAATATTTTAACAATTATATTTATTTCCTTTTCCGAATTCGTTTGATATATCAAATTTCGAATATTTTTTATGTTTAAAATCGGAAAAAATTATTAATTTTCTTTCAATTTTAATTGTGAAATCATAGTAAATATGAATGTGGACCAGATTTTTTTAAGTTAAAATCGGGACACACACACACGCACTATATATATATATATAATATATATATATGTATGTTATATATATATATATATATATATATATATATAATAAATTAATATATATATATATATATATATATATATATATATATAATATATATATACTATATATATATATATATATATATATATATATATATATATGTAGGTTAAATTTAACAAGGCTACCTGTTTGGAAAATTTTTTATTTAATATATATATTATATATATATATATATATATATATATATATATATTATATATATATATAATTATATTTATATTAATATATATAATATATATATATATATAATTATATATAATATAATATATACTATATATTATTAATTTACCTTCAATTACAGTATTTTTCGCTAGATGAAATTTTCTTCAGCAGTTTCTGGAGACGATTTAATTAAATTTTAGAACTCCATACATGTCTAATCAAAATTTATTTTGGTAGTAAGTTCCTTTCAGAGTATGAGGTTTAAAGGAAGATCCAATATTGGGGATTTTTGGGACCCCCATTTTAGCCCCACCTAAAAATGACATAAAATTCTAATTTTCAGAATTTGACGGGAAAAAGCAAACGCGCCAGCTTTTTGACCATTTAAAACGTTCATTTTCAGTTGTGCTTTCTGTTGTCTGTTAGTCATTGTTTCGGCGTTTCATTTTTTTCAGAACCTAATTTTTTGATATTTTTTCGCATTCAACTTTACAATTTTTTTCGAAATGACTTCAAAAACTTTAAAATATACATAGATGGGTCTATTTCGCACAAAATGTTAGAAGTAGTTTTTATTTTTGGAAAAATTGTGCTCAGCAATTTGAAAAAAAAAATTAGGTTTTGAAATTCGACATTGCCTGAGCACAATTTCCCAAAAGATCAAAAAACTACTTACTAACATTTTGTGACTTAATAGACCCATCTTTGCCATTATTTCAGTTTGAAGTCATTTCGAAAAAATTGTTGGTGTAGAAGTTGATACGAAAAAAATGTTCAAAAAATTGGGTTCGGAAAAAATAAAAACGCATACAATGACTACAGACCAAAAAAAAAAAACACCCAAAAATAACGTTTTAGAGGTAAAAAAAAGCTGCAGTTTGCTTGTTTTTCCAAATCAAAAATTGTCTGAAAATTAAGAATTTTATGTCCATTTTTAGGATGGGGCTAAAAATGGGGTCCAAAATCCCCAATATTGAAATCCTGTCCTTGAGTTGGGTTTTTCAGAAGCCCAGATTTTATTTACATGAGAAAACCGCACGTTCTGTGGAGGATTTTGTTCCCAGGAAGACAAGGATATATTGAAACTAATGCCGACAAATATTTGTATGAGAATATTACGATTCATTAAGAAAAGTAAATACATCCACCCACCGTTTGTTCCGTTACTAGATTCGAAGCATTCCCATTCTGTCTACTTCTCGTCTATTATTGGTCGAACACGTAAACTCGTCAAAAAAATCTGAATCATTCTTGCGGTCAAAAACTCTCTTTTTTCTGACGCAAAATCCATCGTTTTTAAAATTTTGACCAACTCCCCCCCCCCCCCCCTGGGGTTTTCCTTAGCGAAATCCATCATAATTTTCAAAAATCTGAAAATGGTAACTGACCACTGATCCAAGTACTTCAAACAAGTATAAAAATCCACAACTATTTTCTTTATACGGTCTTTGCCTCAGAAGGAATTTACTCCTCTTCTAACAAGCTTGCCTTAAGTAGCCCCGAACCGAATGGGTAAAAACACATGTCTTTTCTGACTGTTAATGTTTCTTTCATATTGGATATTTCTAGCTAGTAATGCTTCTATGGCTGAAATATTGTCTCCTTCAATTCTTCATATAACAACTTTGTGAAAAGAAGGTGCCTGGCAATGAAGGAAATGAAGCCATACTTCAGCAAGAGGGTTTTTCAAAAAACATTTTCAAAACCTCTGAACATTTGTTCTGACTGTCAAAGTATGTTTCAGTCCAGGAAAGAGTTTAAAATTTAATATTAACTATTATAATTATTTGAAAAGGCGAAAAATAGCGTATCTCTTTGGAAAAAGCGGGACTTCTCAGAAAAAAACGGGAACATTTTTCTATTTTAAAGAAAGCGGGACAGGGTCGAAAAAAGCGGAACTGTCCCGCTTAAAAGCGGACTATGGTCACTTTAAGTAAATACCAAAAAAAAAAATTGATTATATTTAGGTATGTTTAATATTTTGCATCAATTTAATAACAAAGGAGTAATGAATTAAAATATATTTTTTTATTTTGTTTGGATTTAACTGTCTATTATTTAGTGTAAATTTACAGTTAACCCCGGTAGAAAACCCCGGTTTTGCCTGATTTTTGGCCGGGGCCGGGGTCGCTAAAAATGGCCGGGTTGGCCGGGGCCCGGGGCCGGGGCCCCGTCGGTTCCTAGTCACAGCAAGCAAATTTAATTTGCCCTTCCTAAACACATCCATCACTCCTCTCTTCTCCTCACTATTTATTCCTCTAACATTCCATGTATCCAGACGATTCATACAGTTTCGCTGCAAGATAGAGGGTCGCTTAAGGTGATCACGACTATCTCCGAGGCCTGCATTAGCATTCATGTCAAGAGAAGTGGTAGAGGGTAGCTAACCCAACTATCACTCTCCCTTTAGTCCATCTTTTACGACACGCAGAACATACGGTGTGGGAATTCTTT
>JABUQX010040946.1:20000-37500 GCA_015478945.1 Trachelipus rathkii | reverse complement strand
TATTCCATGATCTTTAATTGAATCATCAAAAATACCTTGACCTTTCAGTTTGTCTCCAACTTTTAAATCACGAAATACTAAAACATATGTACTTAGGAGCATTGGATGATGTAAGTATTAATATTAATAAAAATGCTCACACCGGAAAAAATAAATTACCTCCAGCTAATCATATCCATACCCAGTAGTGAGAATTTCTGGAGGAAAAAAATATGCATTTTGGAATAAGAATCGGAATCGACATTGTGACAACAAGATCAACAGTGAAACATTATTTCCCAATTAGGAGAATAAGGAATTCCACTTAATAAATTAAAAATGAATAATTTGAAAGTTATATGTGAAACTGATAATAATTTTTAATAAATTAAAAATTGAAATAAAAGTTCTCAAATAATAATATAATAATAATAATAATATAATAATTAAAATAATAATAATAATAATAATATAATAATAAATAATAATAATAATAATAATAATAATATAATAATAATAATAATAATAATAATAATAATAAAATAATAATAATAATAATAATAATTAATAATAATAATTAATAATAATAATAAATAATAATAATATTAATAATAATAATAATAATAAATTAATAATAAATTAATATAAAATGTGCTGAAGGCGCCAATTCATAAGAGGGGAGGAAAGTGTTTTAGTTGAAAATCTAAAACTAATAGCGAAGAAGAGAAACGAATTAATGTAATATGCTGTTTTTTTTAATTACTATTGAGATTGTTTAATTCAGTATATCAATGTCAATAACTAGAATGGAATTTTATATTACTTTGCATTTAATTACTGTTAAGTAGCTTCATTTACAGGATTAACTACCACTCAGACTTTGAAAGGCCAAAACTAATCATAAAAAAGTTATTTTAAAAGAGCCAAAACTTCTTAACTTTCTCATATATATAATATATATATTATATATTATATATATATATAATATATTATAATTATATATATATATATACAAGTATATAATATAGTATTATATATATTATATATATAATATATATATTTATATATATATATATATATAATATATATATATATATATATATATATATATTATAATATATATATATATATTTTATATATAATAATATATATATAATATATAATATATATATATATAATATATAAAAATATATATATATAATATATATATATATATATATCAACAATAAAGGAACGCTTCCATCCTGGTCCGTGCTGCCTCTAGAGCTCAGAGCCACGTTCTTGCTTCCCTATCACATCTCAGAGGAGCGTTATATTCCCAAAACCTGACCTAACACGGTCAAAGGGAACTATACATGGCCTGGGACTTTCTGTTTCAAGACTATTGAATGAAATTCTCAACCATTTGCAGAGAACGCAACGTGCAAATTACCAACGTTTGCCAGTTCCCTCCTCTTAAAGAGAACCCCCCTCAACGACGAACCCTCGTCTCCTTCTTACCTTATATGTGCCTTTCCCTCCAACCAAAGTAAAAATAGGTTTTATAATGCACATAGTTTGAACCTATGTGCCTTTCCCGAGGGGGTGTTTCAAGTGCCATAAATTTGATCACACCTAGAAATATTGTCAGTCTTCCCTGGCAATATGTGAATATGTGGAAGTTCTCTATATCTTACTTGTGAAAAATATCGTCCTTGCTGTCCTAACTACAAGAATCCCCATCCAGCCTTTTCAATCCACTGATCCTTCTTTGCCATGGAGAAGGAAATCCTTGTGCAGTGTGCACTTCATAAGGTTCATCGTTGTGAGGCAGCACGACGAGCAAGGGAGAATTTGACTCATCTTTCTCTTTCTTATGCTATAACAACTAATACATCTGCAATCGGCTTTAACATTACACATAGCTCCCATGCATTGTGTGTAAAACTTCCTTCATTTTTTGCATTCATCAATTCGGCCATTCGTCCTGGACTCAGGGTCAAATAGTTTAGTGTTTCTTATTGTTCAGGACAACTGTCCTCCCAGCTCTCCTACCATGATCCCAGGAACCACTCATCGTAAATCGTTAATACATACAACCCTCTCTCATGATGTCCACATGCAAAGATCCATGCCCCACTAGAAGGTGTATCTACAGATTTTGATCCCTGTTCATCCTATGAGATCGATAGCAGCTGTCCTTGTCCGGTGTCTGAACTTCATTACCCTATCTCCCTGAGACGTTGTGCAACAGTTTCCCCAAGGAAACAACAATGCTGTATTGCTGATCACAATCGCATAATCGAGATTGGTACTTCCCGATCAAGAAGTCTTTACTAGATTACGCACTGAGTTACGAGCTTCTTAAAACAGAAGGAATCCATTCCTACTGAGGGTCAACACTCTGTCCTACCAAAACGTGCTTGCTGCGTAGACCACCCGCTTGGGAAACCTATTGCTAGTGAATCAACTCCTACCTTTTCCACGATAGTGTCCCACACGACTGAACCACTAGGACTGAACGGGAACAACCATCCTCGAGTAATTCAGAAACTTACTCGGATGCTACTATGAACTCCTATGACACTTCCTCCATTTCTCGGTCTCGTTTTATTAGTGGAGTCCCAATCAATGGATCATCAAAGGATATCTTGAGGGGAGCCTTACGGGGTCGCCGTCGTCCTGCGAGGAGTGGTATCTCTGTCTCTTTCGGTAGCGAAGGGTTTGGCTGCTGATAGGGTCGGGAGGGTGGATTCTTCTCCCCTTTCTGTCTCCGCGGTACCTACGCAGAAGTTGCCTGGCCTGTATCTTCTGCGCGTAGATGCTGCGAATTTGGCTACGGACACCTCCTACCTACTTCATAGTTTGTCATTTGACGTTCCTGGTGATAGCATTCCTCGTTGTCCCTTCTACACTTCTCTGACAGTTGATTAATACCACTACATCAGGTACCGCAGAACTGACTAAAGGCCACAGCTCCCTTTTAGCCTATTACGTTGTCAGACATGTGTTTGACAGTTTTGGAAAAGAGTATTGGAGATGTTGGAATGACTTGTCAGGCCCCTTTAAGAGAGCAAACCCATAAAAGTGGCCAGGCACTCCACTAATCCAAAAACAGAAAGTTCTCATCACAGTTTCAATTTGCATGATCTTCCTCTCACCTGGATTTTGACGATCTTAAAGGAACGGTCAGCATATTTTGCCTAGACTACGTAGAACTAAAGAGACTAATTGTAGATTGTCATCAACCGCATGACTCTATTGTTTGAAAAGAAGCACAAACTGTTGCAATCGAGATTTTTTGCAACCTCCAGAGTTGGGGACCTCACACATTCCTTGAGATCGAGGAGTTAATGACAGGAGGTTGAGCCCAGCAATTCAGCTTCATGAATCTGTCCTAATTCACTCAAATTCCCCTATCAACTCCTGTTATATGCCGTGACCGCTCGATTCATCACCTTGGACATACCTTATTACACTTGTTCAGTGCTATAAGCACCCAGATGTTAACCTATATACCAAGTCGGATCTTGTCTATTTGTTCACAAATCTCCCGGCACTTTTGCTGGTTCTCGTCGACTTTAACCTTCACCATCCCTGTTAGGAGATTCTGTTACATTCCCTAAGGTGGATTGGCTTTTGGTGATTTTGTATGATTTTTCATTGGGATGTATTAACACAGGTCTTCCAACTTTTGAGTGTTTTGAAACAGGCACTTTTTTCCTGTGTTGACAACTCCTTGTGTTCCATATCCACTATCGATCGCTTCGGGTGGGAAAGGTCAGCTTTCCTTTTCTGGTGTTACCACTACCGATTCTTTTTCCTTCCTTTAGTCCGAGTCCGAAGCAATAACATTATTTTAGCCGGCGGTACTACAGAACCTATTGGCCTTTTTTTCATCAGGCCACTTACTTTCCCGTGCTTCCTGCAACAGCAATGTTCCATTCTCCGGTGGAGACCTTCAACGCATTTCAGGGCGTGATCCTCAAAGCTGCGTTGGACCATAGCCCCCGTTCTTTTGAGACCTGCAAGTCAACGACTCCTTGATGGAGCCAGGAATGTGCTTGAAATACTCGTGAAAAGAGAAGATTCTACAAGTTCTACAAGCTAATCACCACTCTTTCTAACCTTATTCTTTTTAAAGCTGCAGCTGCTCGATCGAAGTGTTTAAAAAGACAAACAAGGAGGCGATTTTTCCGAAACTACACCTCTATAAATTCATTCCTAAATTTCTAGAGAACACCATTCAGACACTCCCCCTCTTATACTCTTTATATTTGGCTCACAAACCTCTGATATAATCTCTGCTCCCGTGATAGTTGCTGATGAGCTTGACTTTCACTTTACTTTCTGATCCGCGAGTCCCGAGATCAAAATCAAAATCAAAAATACTTTATTCTGTCCATGATGTGTTACATGATATTTATCATTAATAAAAACAGTAATTTAATATAAAAATAAATACATAGACAAGAAATGGGCTTCTAAGGGAACGTTTTCGTCTATTTCACTCCGATCGCTTATGAATGCTGATCTCAGACTATTCGGTACCGCCTGGGGAGAAACCTGGTTACAATACACTATTTATCAGAGAGGAATTTCGGAAAGCCTTCAAACTTTGCAAAGATAGAGCACCTGGTCTTAATAATATTTCCATTCCAATGCTACGGCGTGTTCATCTGACAGCCTCAGCTTTCCTCCTTAGTCTATTTAATAGAATATGGATGGTGGATATCTTCCCTCTTGTCTGGTTGATGGCATATACTGTTCACATTCCGAAACCTAACAAAGACCTAATATCTACAAATAATCATAGACCACATAAAAACTAGGGGAGAAAATGAATGCCTCCCATCTTGTACTCTCGCTCGAACGTCTCCATTTAGTTTCTGAACATAACTTTGGTTTTCGTTATCATCGTTCAACTCAAGATCCTCTTCTTCCTTTGAATCACGATATACATGCCGAATTTGCTTCCAGAAAAATAATCCTGGCGGTTTTCTTTGATGTTGAAAAGGCATACGAAAGCAAGTGGAGGACTGAAATATTGCAAAATCTTCACTCGTTTGATCTCAGGGGCCAACTCTCCCTTTTCCTACAGGTACTGATGTCCGATCGTTCGCTTCGAGTTCGTTGCGCTCCACACTGTAGGGATCTTTTGTCATGAATGCTGAGTGCCGTAGGACAAATGTGTTAAGTGTGTTGTTTTTCGGTATTGTTTTTCTCAATAGGCTTCAATGGAGTATTGAATACCATACCACACTTTCTCTGCAGATCCATTTATGTTAACTATATTGCACTTTAGGAAATTGGGGCAAAGCTTATTTGAATGGAGCTTCAGTTTCAGCTAGCCGTTGACCGGGTTTCCACATGGTGTAGTAACTGTGATTTCACATACTCTACATCAAAAACAAAAGCTATGCCCTTCAGAAAAAAAACCATGGCGTTGTGGTCGGATATGTTCGCTTTCTTCCTTAACCCTCTATAAATCCCCTTTCTGTGTAAAGTCTACAGTGAAATTCTCGGGTCTGTTGCTCAAAGCGTCTTACGTACATCCTCATGTTAATCATCCCAGAAATAGATGCCTTCGTTCGTTGGATTTTTTGCTACAACTCACCTCAAAGACATGGAGTGTAGTCAGAAAGAGCATACTCCATCTTTACATCATGCTGGTACTGGCCAAACTAGACTATGGTTGTGCCATTTATGGGCAGACTTTCCATTCATTACCTCCGTCTTCTTGACCTTATTCAGAACGAGGGATTGAGGAGAAAGAATTGGAGCATTTCGACTTCTTCTGAGTGGTAAGATGAGGTGGAGGCGAGGGTAATGTTCTTTTTCTTTCGGTGAAAACATCTCATGTTCTTCTTCATCCTCCGTATTCAGGTTCCATTTTCATTGGCCTTGTCCTTAATTGAACATATCCCCCACAATCCTCTTTGCTGGCTGTTTGCTGGGATTGAGTTTCATATTCAATTTCCTCACCCTACCTAAACGACCAGTCATGTAGCGTGCATTCAATACTTAATATGCAAAATGGGTTTATCCATCCCTCGTTTTCTGCTTCGGGATACAGTTGTTAACAAAAGTTGATGTACACCCGGCGACGTTGAGTGATTCTTTTAGATCCCATTCGGAAATTCACACGGACTCGTTTGCTGCCTACACTACCGGATGCAAAAGGGATGAGGGATGGGTGCTTCGACTGTTTTTCCGCAACTTCGCCGTGTCTCCACTCTCACCTTACTCATAAGTATTCTCTACTGAACTGGTTGCAGTGGCTATAGCAGTACACCGTGTGTAATTAGACCATTTTCTCCGGTTCCAGAAGCGCCATTTAGGCGCTGCTTGACCGGTTTTTGAAAAACCCTTTGCATGTACAGAGAAATTATATTACACTCTGCTGGGTCCCTTCCTATGTCAGTATTAAAAGGAATGAGCGAGCCGACAGGGAAGCTAAATTTGTCGCGACCAATATACTACGAAATGAACAGTACCTTCCTCCTGATTTATGCCTGGGGTGCCTTCCTGCTTTTGATTTTTAGATAACCATGTCGTCGCTGTTTCCTTTCGTGATGGTGGAGGGATTGAAATCGGGGAAGCCCAAGCTAGTACCGTCAACCTAGCTCATTGGCCACGGTCATCTTCCTTACAGAAAGGAATAGCCTCATATATATATATATAGCATATATATATATATATATATATATATATATATATATAAATATATGTATAGTATATATAATATATATATATTATATATATATATATTATAATAATAATATATATATGAGTGTGTATATATATAAGAAGAGCATGTGAAGTAGAGTTTGTAATCAGGATTGTAAAAAAAATTGATCATGATCTATAAATCTTTTAATCAAAGAATCACAAGATGCTAGGAGGGTGGACGGAATATGATGGGATCATAGGTTTGATCTATTAGAGTACTAATTAAAGATATTTGTAAAATAAAGAGATGTGTGGAAATTTTAGTAAAACTTTTAATAATTTTAATAAATTTTTTTATGTTCATACAGGAATTGTTGTTGTGTTGGTTGGGTGTTGTTTATCAAATAATAAAGTAAAGAAATATGTTGCTTTGCCTAAACCTAATTGTTGTAAGTGCATAGGCATGCCGTGGTGGAAAGGAGTCTGATGGGTTTCATTACGTATTTCATTAGGCCTAAACCTACGCTCCAAAGAAAAGTGCTTTTTTTACCGGTTAACTCGCTAAGATTTTAGTAAAAACATCGAATATTTTGAATAATTTTAAAAATATATTTTAAATAAATAAAAAAAAAGAACTTTAAACAAAATTTTATACAGGGACTTCATTAATTTTTAAAGGGTAAAACCCCATTCATCAAGGGGTCGGTCCCCGATCATGTGGGTTATCTTACCGACCCTCAGAGACTCATGCCTTACTTCCCCTTTTAAACCGGTTGTAATATGATAATAAAATCAATCGGAGTTACTACTACTACTACAACTGCTACTACTACTACTACTACTACCACTACTACTACTACTACTACTAATACTAATACTGCTACTACTACTACTCTCCAACTAAAATCTAACTCCGCTCCTGAGTTGGTCGATTCCATCTCTGGCACCGACTCCTTCAGACAAAGGTTGGGCTCCACATAAGGTTTGCATAACATGTATAGAGACACTGAGGCTTTAGTTATAAGAGAAGAATGTCAAGATAAAGTTTGGTATTCAAATAGTTTGGAGGGATCAACAGAACCATACGAGTGATAATTATATTCTACTTTGTTAATATCAAGGGACTCTGCAGTAAAAACAAACCCTTTATAAAATACCACAATCTTGATTCCGCCATTAAACATGTCCCTCATTCAGATGACATATCAATACCAATAATTATTGAACTCACAGATATTGATGATAGGACCTCATCATCATCCACGTATAATTTCCTCAGGTACAGATGAACAATGTGTACTGAATTTCTTCCCTCTGAATCGTTCTTAGGCAACCCCTCATTGCTTCATCAGTGAGAGTTAAACGATTTAATTCGAAACTTGTGGTTGGCTAAAAAAAATTTCGAGCTGTAAGTTTCAAGGCTCAAAGAAAATCGTCTTATACATCATGGTACTAGAGTTTCGTTTTACCGCAGCAGAGTGGGAAAAACTGCGCAAGTTCTTCAAGTCAGGTGGAACATTTGTTTATTGTAATGATGTTGCAGAACTTGCAAAAATTGAATTAACAATATATGTATCTCAAGAATGGATATAGCTCTAAAAGAAAATTGAAATGTATTTTACTACACAATGAGAAAAAATCTGGATCAATTTCTAAAGGTCAAAATGTATCTTTTAAAGAGGAATATGGAAACATAGAGGTTGTAATGGAAAAGTTGAAATACGAAGATCATTCTTGGTTAATCTGTATTGATTTGGAAATGAGGAACTTCTCTTAGGAAAACAAAGTGGATACACGAAATACCCCTGCTTTACTGGGATATTAGGGCAAAGAAAGAGCAAGTATACAGTTAAGTATACATAGCCATTAAGAGTCAGCTTAACAACAGTACAACAGAAAATCATTAATGAGCCATTAGGTGGTCACAACAGAACATCATTATCCATTATTGATAATCAAGCTTGGGCGTAATGAAACAATTTTGAAAAGCTCTTATCATAAGGAAAAATGTTTCATCTATTTAGCTTAGCTTTTCCTTGCTATTTGGATAGAAAAGAAAAAAGAAGGAATAAACAAGATCAAGATAAAAAATAAGAACTGGAAAAAGTACACCACTTTGTTGAATTCATATCTCCTATTGAGTCAAGAGCCTGGAAAGCATTTGACAATGCTGTGAAAAACTTTCTAGGAAACAGGAAGTTGCACAACTATAAGGACATATTGAAAGAGCTCTTGTCCAATTTTCAGTTAATGGGATGCAACATGATCATTAAATTGCATTACTTGTACAACCACCAGGAAATATTTCCAAAAAATCTGCGCGATTTCAGTGAAGAGCATGATGAACTTATGATCAGGACATTCAAGTAATTAAAGTATGGAATCAATGCCGGTGGTACCGTAATATGATGGCTGACTACTGCTGGAGCCTTTCGGGAGATGTTGCTGATGCTGCACACAAACTATCTTTGCGGAAAAAATTTTCCTCTTAATGCATTACATTTAATGCAATTGGCATTTTGTACTTTTTATAGGAGACAATTGACATGAATTGTTCGGAATATCCAATGTTTTAGTTTTTCTTTGTGATTTATAAAAAAATAAAACCACTATATTCAATAAAGGTTAAATATCAATGTGATTTTACTCTTACATATTCCATAACATCACTTCGGTGACATTAAAACCATTTTCAAATTCGCAAAATATTTGGAAAATTTCAACAAGTATGAGGGGTATCATACCTCACCAATGTATTGTGATATGCACAAAAAGATAAAACTTCTGGAATAAGCACCTCAAAATTAACCATAATCGGTTCCAAAATCTCGTGCGGGATAAATTATGCCAGTTAGTCTATTATTTTATTATGTTAATGTTATTATTATTGTAGCTAAAATCTTTCAATAATTATTATTTTATTATAAAATATGAAATTCAATATGAAACAACATTTAATACTTTAATACAAAGGAAAAGAAAAGTCCCCTCAGAAACTCATTTCAAGTCAATGAATTTTCTCTTTATATTAAATTGCTATTTTTAACGATAAGTATTATGTAATATCGTTGAAACAATAAAATATTTTTAATTTGATTTGATAAGAATTACAACTAATTCTACAATATTATTATTATTATTATTATTATTATTTTATTATTATTATTATTATTATTATTATTATTATTATTATTATTATTATTATATTATTATTATTATTATTATTATTATTATTATTATTATTATTATTATTATTATTATTATTATTATTATTATTATTATTATTATTATTATTATTATTATTATTATTATTATTTTTATATTATTATTATTATTATTATTATTATTATTATTAATTTTATTATATATATATATATAAATATATAATATATATATATATATATATATATATATATATATATATATACTATATATATATTATATATATATATATATAATATATATAATATATATTAATATATTTTATATATATAATATATATATATATATATATATATATATATATTTTATAAATATATAAATTATGTATTATTATATATATATATATATTATATATATCATTATGTATATATTATATATATATATATAATATATATATATATATATATATATATATATATATATATATATATATTAATATATATATATATTAATATATATATATATATATATATATATAATATATATATATATATATATATATATAATATATATATATATATATATATATATATAAATATATATATATATATATATATATATATATATATATAGATATATATATATATATATATATATATATATATTATATATATATATATTTATATATATATTGAATATATATATATATATATATATATATTAATATATATTAGATATATATATATATATATATATAATATATAATATATATATATATATATATATTACAGTTTCACCACCACTCACGGCAAGAGCCCGATTCAAGGAGGGAGGTGTTTCACGCCATATAAGTCAAACAACTAAAGCAAATTACGCAGATGAGCACAGACGCAGGCTTTGAAGTGGGAAACACAGAGATGGGAAGAGAATTCCAAAGGAAACAGAGGTGCAGGAAAGAGGAAGCACAGCAGCGAACTATCCTGGAGTTAACCTACATCAACACAAAATCATGCGCAGACACACACCCCTAGTGCTACGAGGGCGACGTAAAAGTGGAGGTACGCGAGTGATAGCTCCCTCGAGCACCAGATGCTGCGGTACCCTATAGAAAAGGATAAAAGCCACCAACATGCGTTGCAAAAGAAGAGGTCAAGTGACTGGAAAGTAATAGAACAGGTTTATAAGCTTTTTGGCCTTTACTCGACCTATCCAAAAGCCGGGTGAAACCAGAGCTGCCCCAGATATGAGACCAGTACTCCAGTAACCAAAGGGGATGAGCCATTGTATAGCTTGGAGCAATCTGGAAGAGGAAAAAAAGTCTTTGCACTCCTAAACAGAACACCCAGTTTCTTTTGAGGCCGCCCTAGCACCGTTTGATGTGAGCGGTTTCCAAGACATTTTTTGTTTATGTTGTAAAGGCCAAGGATGTTTATATGTCAACAGGAGAGACGAGAGAACCGACAAAAGAGATAGGAAAGTTAGAAGGTCTTAGACAGGGAGATTTGTAGAAAGTTAGGCTTTTAAAGAATTGAATTTTCAAGGTATTAGACGAGGGGGGGGCGGTCATAGTAGAGGGGGGGGGGGGGGGGGGGGGGGGGGGGGGCGGGGGGGGGGGGGGGCGCGGGGGGGGGGGGGGGGGGGCGGGCCCCCCACCCGGAAATTCTATCCCAGATCAGCGAAATAGGAATCGGAAAGATTAAGGCGAGAGGCAATTCTAGGAGTAAGTAAAAAGGAGCAGAATTGAAATGAGTTGAAGAATGAATTGTTCGAGTCATCGGTATATGAGTGAATAGAGTTAGATGTGCAGGTAGAAGATCATTAAGTGAAAAGAGGAATAAAGTAGGAGATAAGACAGACCCTGAGGAACACCACTATTGACAGAAAAGAAGAGAAGTCGCCCATCAACAACAGGCGATATTGGAGCGATTTGAAAGAAAAACTAGACATAAGTAAGAAAAGAGAAGAAGGGAAACCCAAAGGAGGGAGCTTGGAGAGCCAGTGACGCGTGCCATACCCCGGTCAAAAGCTTTGATATGTCAAGCGCACCACGCAAGTCTCCCCGATAGTTCCTATAGGCGGAAAACCATAAATCAGTAAGATAGGAAAGTAATCGCCAGTAGACCTCGGAGCGCCGAAAGCCGGTACTTGGTGATCGGAAAGAGTGAATGAGATTCCCAGATGATCTAAGAAAGAGAGTTGAGAAGAGTTTTCAAAGATCTTAATAAATACAAGTAAGATATATAGGCCGATAGTTGGAAGGATCAGAGCGGCTTCCTTTTTTCGGAATTAGTTGGACATGTGCGTCGCTTCAAATACTGAGGGAAAGTGTTGAGTATTGAGACATAAGAATATAGTTGAAACGAGGGCAGGATCAGCTCAGAAGCACACTCCCCTCAAAACATCGGGGAGAATGCCATCCGGGCCCCCCTCCCTTCCTAACGGTCATAGATGTCAGGAGCCCATGCACCGATCAAATTGTAATCACAGGCAAAGGCATTAGGACACCTGAGAGGAGAAGGAGGAGGATGAAGAATGCCAGAATCGTCCAGGGTTGGATTAGAGGAAAATAGGAAGGCCTGAAGAGATTGGCTTTTTCAGTGGAGAATTAGCAACAGTACCATCGGATCAAATAAGAGGAGAGAAAGACAGATTTACAGAAGTTGTTAGAGATGTTTTCAAGAGGCCAGAAAGATTTGCAAGTAGGAGAACCAAGGGAGGTTAGCGCACTTTCGTTTGAGGAAAGCCCGCTTTGCGTCGCAGAGTATCCCTGCAACGATTTCTAATTGAATGAAAATTAGCAAGAAGTATTAAGAGAACAGAATTTTTCCCCTCCCGATACGCATTGTCTCTAGCCTGAATGCCAGAGAACAGCCACGATCGAACCATGGATTATGAGGAGAAAAGATTTTAGTCGAAAGAAGGAATTGAAACCTGGCTCAATCCCATCAAACGATTACAGCTCCCACCTTATCCGCAGAAGTCGAAGCTCACCAGAGACAAAACATCATTCCATAGTTATAGTTAGCGTAGGAAGACACGCAAGGTCCCCCCAATCGGCCCGATCAAGTGCCAGAAAAACCGTAGGGCAGGATGGAAGCTGTTGAAGAAATATTAAAATTAAAGAGATATGAGGTTGTCGGTTCAGATTTACCAATAGGACCGAAGGTGGTGTATTTATAGAGAGAAGGACAAGTGGTGAAACATAGGTCAAGTGTTGCAATATAATTAATATATATATATTATATATTAGATATATATATATATATATATATATATAATATATATATATATATTAATAATATATACTCATATATATTATATATATATAATATATATAGATTATATATAATATATATATATATATATATATTTGTGTGTGGTGGTAGGGCTGCTGTGGTGGGTATTAAAACAATTGTTTTGCAAAATTATTACTTTGACACAGCCATCCAAATTTTTAAGATAGCTTGTAATTTGTTTTCATTGAATTAATTAATATACGTTTCAATTATTATTTTTAAGATTTCCTATTATATATATTATTATTATTATTATTATTGATTTATTATTATAGTATTATTATTATTTATTATTTATTATTATTATTATTATATTATTAATTATTATTATTCTTTTGTTATTATTTTATCATTATTATTATTATTATTTATGATTGATTATTATTATATTATATATATATATATAATATATATATTATATATATATATATATAAATATATATATATAATATATATATATATATATATTCCGTATATATATAATAATATATATATATTATATATATATATATATATATATATAATATACTGTATAGGCCTATATATATATATATATATATATATATATATATATATATATATTATATATATATATATATATATATATATATTATACTATATATATATATATTTATCTATATATAATATATATATATAATATATATATATATATATATGTGTGTGTGTGTTGTGTGTGTGTCTGTGTGGGGAAAACATTGTTTGCAAAATGATACTCTAATACAGCCATCCAAATTTTAAAGTTTTAAAGATAGCTTTGTAATTCGCAAGAAATAAGTTAAAAGTGATTTTGATTGTAATCTTGATTTTTGTATTTTGAAAATGGGTGAAATGAAAATCTTTTTCAAATATTTATATTTAATAAATGTCATTAATCCATGAATATTAAATTATTGTTTAACAGTCGGCTAACAAGCTGAAAAGTGATTTACGGGGTATTGGAAAACGTTACGTGCTTATATATTGAAGTGTCATTAGATAAACTTTACCAAATCTTAATTTGACTAACTGAAGCTTGAATTGAATTAATTTGTCATTTGTCAACCGAAATCTTTAAGCCTGTATTTCGCCATCTTCAAATTTATGCCGAATTTTGTTAACACAAATACGGCCAAGATTAATTATTGACCAAAATTTAAACACACTTTAAAATCTTCATAAAAAAATATTATTATTGGAACAGTTTCTATGGAGCAATCTGAAACAGTTTTCGTCTCCCTGTTATTGACGCATTCATTATGGTGTGATCTATTTCAATAATCTGATTATTTAATTCAACCTCTCTTTTCATACTTTCTTGTATGTCAGAATAGTACGATTCATCACTTTCATCTTCCAATAAAAGATGTATTTTAACATCATAACCAGCAATAGAACTTTTGTATTCCTTTAATTGACCCAAAAAAACTACTTACTTTATCATAGTTAGCATCTTTTGATAAAAGTGACTTAATTTCACTACTAAGAAGAGATATTCTAGCTCTATGACCCCCTCTTCTTTTAATAAGTTGATAAAGAGTGGGTTTTTCTTCTGTAGTCATTTTAATTTTATATATATACAATTATATGCAACTTTATATTTAATTTGTATCTTTTTATTTAGACACAGCTCAAAGACTAGGTACGTAGTGTGACTCAGGATCCGAAAATGTTTCTCAGAATCCAGATGTAACACAAAATCCGGTTCGAAGGAAAATTTGACAACTTGACAACTTAAATTTTTTTAACTAAATCACCCGTTTTGTCAATCTGAAAATTTATCTAACTAAATTTATCTACTCGATATTTGTCTGAGAGAAGCTTTGTCTACGAAACTTTGTCTACGAGACTTTGTCCACGAAAATGCGTCTACCGAAATATGTCTAAAGAAATTTGACTACCGAAATTTCATTATCGAAATTTGTCTACCGAAATTTGTCTAAAGAAATTTGTTTACGAAATTTGCCTGCAGAAATTTGCCAACTACTTTTTATAGAATGGTAATTTAAGACGAAACAACCACGCTTATTATATAGTCAAATTATTATTATTATTATTATTATTATTATTATTATTATTATTATTATTATTAATTTATTATTATTATTATTATTATTTTATTATTATTATTATTATTATTATTTTATTATGTATTATTATTATTGTTATTATTATTACTATTATTATTATTATAATTATTATTATTATTATTATTATTATTATTATTATTATTATTATTATTATTATTATTATTATTATTATTATTATTATTATTATTATTATTATTATTATTATTATTATTATTATATTTTTATATTTTATATTATTTTATTTTATTATTTTATTATTTTATTTTTATAATTTTATTATTTTGTTATTTTACTATTTTATTTTTGTTATTTTATTATTATTATTTTGTTATTTTATCATTATCTTATCATTATTTTATTATTATTTTATTATTAATTATTATGATTTGATTGATACATTTGGTCAACATATTTTGGGAAATTTTCGTAACTGAAATAAAATTGAGGTGAAACTAAACGTATTTTTAATGCAGATCGAAAATGATTTTAGAAATATTGTATCACGTTATAGTTTTTCTTTTGGTTACAAGCTTCCGAAGTTAATATATAATTTCTCAGACTGTCTTTCTGTCTTTTTTTTCTGTTTTTTTTTTGTAATGTTATAAAAAACGATATATCATTATTATTAAAGTTGACTATTAAAATGTAATACATTTTTAATGGAAAATTACAGAGTTATATGTCACGAGTAAATAAAACATGATGTATAATGCATTACCACAGAAAAAATGATATATATTTTACCTTAAGTTTTCCTGAATTTGGTTGCCAACATTAACTTTCAAGAACTACTTTTTCTTTTATGTTCTGAAATGTCTTCTCTTTTCAGAAACCAGCAGTTATCACTCATCATTGCTTCATCCCTTCTGCCCTGATAACGTTTCTCTATTTGCTGGTATATCTTGGTGGAATCTTTCACCTTGTTCATTGCTTACTGCGGTGTAAAGAATGTCAGATGAGAATGTAAAAAATGTATTTTTTTAGTGATATTCTGCAGCCTAAGTTCTTGTAATTTAACTAGCAACCTCTTTACTATACGATCGCTATTTTCACCTCGTTTTGTTTCCAAGAAGCTGTAGATAACGATCTTATGAAGGAATTCCATGCAGGATAGTTCAATTCATGTTTAATGTCTTGTCAAAAGCGGGGTCACGTTGTAATTATCGAATCTGCGGTCCGACGAGAACGCCCTCTTTCAATTTAGCGTTTACTTTAAGCCACGAAAAAACACATAATATTAAATCCATCTCCTTCCTTTATCCATGGCCTTCACAAAATTCTTCATCAATCCAAGTTTAAGATGTAATGGTGGTGTTGGTAAAATAACTCGCTTAGGATCTAGAAGGGCTCCTATACTTAACATTTCTCTTTGCACCGCAGATAAATGTATCTCTTTTCTCTCCATAAGTTTTTCGTACGTAAATGTTGCTTGAAATATTCCCGGCTGTCCCATAAACGCAAAAAACATGGAGAGAAAGAGATACATTTACTCCGGGCAAAGGAGAATGTTAAGTATAAGCCCCTTCTAGATCCATAAGGCGAGTTTATTTTTACCAACCATAATATTAACTTGGATTGATGAAAGAATTTTGATGAAGGCCAATGGATAAGAAGGAGATGATCTTAAATATTTATGTGACTGGTTTTCGTGGCGTAAGTAACGCTAAATTGAAAGAGGGCGTTCTCGTCGGACCGCAGATTCGACAAATATAACGTGAAGCGCTATTGACAAGAAATTAAACCATGATGAACTATCTACATGGAATTCCTTCAAAGACGTTATTACAGGCTTATTGGAAACAAACGAGTTGAAAATAGCGATCGTATAGTAGAGAGGTTGCTAGTTAATTACAAGAACTTAGGCTGCAGAATATCACTAAAAATACATTTTTTACATTCTCATCTGACATTCTTTCCACCAAATCTCGGGGCAGTAAGCGATGAACAAGGTGAAAGATTCCACCAAGATTCTGAGCAAAAAGAGAAACACTATCAGAACATAAAAGAAGAAGCAATGATGAGTGATTACTGCTGGTTTCTAAAAAGAGAAGACACTTCAGAACATAAAAGAAAAAGTAGTTATTGAAAGTTCCAATGTGGCACAAATTCAGGAAAATTAAGGTAAGTATAACATTTTTATGTGGTAATGCATTATACATACAGTGGGTTTTATTACTCGTACATCATAACTCTGTATAAATTTTGAGCTATTAAAATAATTAATTTGTATAGTCAAAGTTTAATAATAAAGATATATCTTTGTTACAAAACATATACGATATTTGGAGGTCATCTATACCATTAACTTTGACAGCTTTGTAACTC
>JABUQX010040946.1:0-12500 GCA_015478945.1 Trachelipus rathkii | reverse complement strand
TTCCACCTGACTTGAAGAACTTGCGCAGTTTTTCCCACTCTGCTGCGGTAAAACGAAACTCTAGTACCATGATGTATAAGACGATTTTCTTTGAGCCTTGAAACTTACAGCTCGAAATTTTTTTTAGCCAACCACAAGTTTCGAATTAAATCGTTTAACTCTCACTGATGAAGCAATGAGGTTGCCTAAGAACGTTCAGAGGGAAAGAATTCAGTACACATGTTCATCTGTACCTGGGAAATTATACGTGGATGATTGATGAGTCTATCATCAATCTGTGAGTTTCAATTAAATTATGGTATGATATGTTTCATCTGAATGAGGACATGTTTAATGCGGAATCAAGATTGTGGTATTTTATAAAGGGTTTGTTTTTACTGCAGAGTCCCTTGATATTAACAAAGTAGAATATAATTATCATTCGTATGGTTCTGTTGATCCCTCCAAACCATATGAATACCAAACTTTATCTTGACATTCTTCTCTTGTAACTAAAGCCTCAGTGTCTTCCTATACACCCCCCCCCCCCCTTGTTATGCAAACCTGTATGTGGAGCCCAACCTTTGTCTGAAAGAGTCGGTGCCAGAGATGGAATCGACCAACTCCGGAGCGGAGTTAGATTGGAGTTGGAGAGTAGTAGTAGTAGCAGTAATTAGTATTTAGTAGTAGTAGTAGTAGCTAGTAGGTAGTAGTATAGTAGTAGTAGCATTGTAGTAGTAGTAGTAACTCCGATTGATTTTATTATCATTATTAACCGGTTTAAAGGGGAAGTAAGGATGAGTCTCTGAGGAGTCTGGTAAGATACCCACATGATACGGGGACCGACCCCTTGGAGATGGGGTTTACCTTAAAAATTAAATGAAGTCCTGTAAAAATTTTGTTTAAAGTTCTTTTTTTTTATTTATTTAAAATATATTTTTAAAATTATTCAAAATATTCGATGTTTTTACTAAAATCTTATTTTTTTTTAGTAAAAAAAAGCACTTTTATTTACCCCCAAGCAATAAATGCCTAAGGCAGCATCGCAATTATTCCCCATCAGACTCCTTTCCCACCACGCCATGCGTACCTGCGCTATGCACTTACGACATTAAGGTTAGCAAAGTACATATTTTTTACTTTATTATTTGTATAAACAACAACAACAACAAAAATTCTGTATGAACATAACAAAATTTACGAAAAATATTAAAAGTTTTACTAAATTTCCACACATTTTATTTACAAATATCTATTAATTAGTACCTCAATAGATCAAACTCTATGCCCCATCATATCCTCCACCCTCCTAGCATCTGTGATTCTTTGATTAAAAGATTAAGATCATGATCAATTTTTTTAAAATCCTGATTAAAACTTATTAAAACATGTTTCTTATATATATATATATATATATATATATATATATTATATATATATATTATATATATATTTTTTATATATATATATATATATATATATAATATATATATATATATATATATATTATATATATATGAGGCTATTTCTTTTGTACGAAGATGACCAGTGGCCAATGAGCAGGTTGACGGTACGTAGCTTGGCTTCACGATCATCCTCCACCCAGCACGAAAGAAAACCGCGACGAATGGTTATCTAAAAATCAAAAGCAGGAAGGCACCCCAGGCATAAGTCAGGAGGAAGGTACTGTTCATTTCGTAGTATATTGGTCGCGACAAATTTAGCTTCCCTTGTCGGCTCGCTGCATTCCTTTTAATACGACATAGGAAGGGACCCAGCAGAGTGTAATATAATTTCTCTGTACATGCAAAGGGTTTTTCAAAAACCGGTCAAGCAGCGCCTAAATGGCGCTTCTGGAACCGGAGAAAATGGTCTAATTACACACGGTGTACTGCTATAGCCACTGCAACCAGTTCAGTAGAGAATACTGATGAGTAAGGTGGCAGAGTGTGAGACACGGCGAAGTTGGGAAAAAGTCGAAGCACCCACTCCCTCATCCCTTTTGCATCCGGTAGTGTAGGCAGCAAACGAGTCCGTGTGAATTTCCGAATGGGATCTAAAAGAATCACTCAACGTCGCGATGTGTACATCAACTTTTGTTAACAACTGTATCCCGAGCAGAAAACCACGGGATGGATATACAACCCATTTTGCATATTAAGTATTGAATGCACGCTACATGACTGGTCGTTTAGGTAGGGTGAGGAAATTGAATATGAAACTCCAATCCCAGCAAACAGCCAGCAAAGAGGATTGTGGGATATGTTCAATTGTAAAGGCCGATGAGGTAGGAACTTGGAACCTGAATACGGAGGATGAAGAAGAACATGAGATGTTTTCACCGAGAAGAAAACAGAACACTTACCCTCGCCCCACCTCCATCCTTACCCTCAGAGAAGATCGAAATGCTCCTAATTCTTCTCCTCAATCCCTCGTTCTGAATAAGGTCAAGAAGACGGAGGTATGAATGGAAAGTCTGCCCATAAATGGCACAACCATAGTCTAGTTGGCCAGTACCAAGCATGATGTTAAAGCATGAAGTATGCTCTTTTCTGACTACACCTCCATGTCTTTGAGAGTGAGTTGTAGCAAAAAAATCCAACAACGAGCATCTATTTTCTGGGATTGATAACATGAGATGTACGAAGACGCTTTGAGCAAACAGACCCGAGAATTTCACTGTGACTTACACAGAAAGGGGATTTAGAGGGTTCAAGAAAAAGCGAAAACATTATCCGACCACAACGCCCATGGTTTTTTTTCTGAGGGCGATGAGCCTTTTGTTTTTATGTAGAGTATGTGAAATCACAGTTACTACACCATGTGGAAACCCGGTCAACGGCTAGCTGAAACTGAAGCTCCATTCAAATAAGCTTTGCTCCAATTTCCTAAAGTGCAATATAGTTGACATAAATGGATCTGCAGAGAAAGTGTGGTATGGTATTCAATACTCCATTGAAGCCTATTGAGAAAAACAATACCGAAAAACAACACACTTAACACATTTGTCCTACGGCACTCAGCATTCATGACAAAAGATCCCTACAGTGTGGAGCGCAACGAACTCGAAGCGAACGATCGGACATCAGTACCTGTAGGAAAAGGGAGAGTTGGCCCCTGAGATCAAACGAGTGAAGATTTTGCAATATTTCAGTCCTCCACTTGCTTTTGTATGCCTTTTCAACATCAAAGAAAACCGCCAGGATTATTTTTCTGGAAGCAAATTCTGCATGTATATAGTGATTCAAAGGAAGAAGAGGATCTTGAGTTGAACGATGATAACGAAAACCAAAGTTATGTTCAGAAACTAAATGGAGACGTTCGAGCGGGAGTACAAGAGTACATTCATTTTCTCCACTAGTTTTTATGTGGTCTATGATTATTTGTAGATATTAGGTCTTTGCTAGGTTTCGGAATGTGAACAATATATGCCATCAACCAGACAAGAGGGAAGATATCCACCATCCATATTTTATTAAATAGACTAAGGAGGAATGCTGAGGCTGTCAGATGAACACGCCGTAGCATTGGAATGGAAATATTATTAAGACCAGGTACTCTATCTTTGCAAAGTTTGAGGGCTTCCTGAAATTCCTCTCTGGTAAATAGTTTATTGTAACCAGGTTTCTCCCCAGGCGGTACCGAATAGTCTGAGATCAGCATTCATAAGCGATCGGAGTGAAATAGACGAAAACGTTCCCTTAGAAGCCCATTTCTTGTCTATATATTTATTTTTATATTAAATTACTGCTTTTATTAATGATAAATATCATGTAACACATCATGGACAGAATAAAGTATTTTTGATTTTGATTTTGATCTCGGGACTCGCGGATCAGAAAGTAAAGTGAAAGTCAAGCTCATCAGCAACCATCACTTAAGCAGAGATTATATCAGAGGTTTGTGAGCCAAATATAAAGAGTATAAGAGGGGGAGTGTCTGAATGGTGTTCTCTAGAAATTTAGGAATGAATTTATAGAGGTGTAGTTTCGGAAAAATCGCCTCCTTGTTTGTCTTTTTAAACACTTCGATCGAGCAGCTGCAGCTTTAAAAAGAATAAGGTTAGAAAGAGTGGTGATTAGCTTGTAGAACTTGTAGAATCTTCTCTTTTCACGAGTATTTCAAGCACATTCCTGGCTCCATCAAGGAGTCGTTGACTTGCAGGTCTCAAAAGAACGGGGGCTATGGTCCAACGCAGCTTTGAGGATCACGCCCTGAAATGCGTTGAAGGTCTCCACCGGAGAATGGAACATTGTTGTTGCAGGAAGCACGGGAAAGTAAGTGGCCTGATGAAAAAAAGGCCAATAGGCTCTGTAGTACCGCCGGCTAAAATAATGTTATTGCTTCGGACTCGGACTAAAGGAAGGAAAAAGAATCGGTAGTGGTAACACCAGAAAAGGAAAGCTGACCTTTCCCACCCGAAGCGATCGATAGTGGATATGGAACACAAGGAGTTGTCAACACAGGAAAAAAGTGCCTGTATCAAAACACTCAAGTTGGAAGACCTGTGTTAATACATCCCAATGATAAATCATACAAAATCACCAAAAGCCAATCCGCCTTAGGAAATGTAACAGAATCTCCTAACAGGGAGGGATGGTGAAGGTTAAAGTCGACGAGAATCAGCAACAGTGCCGGGAGATTTGTGAACAAATAGACAAGATCCGACTTGGTTTAGGTACATCTGCTTGCTAAATACACTGAACAGAGTGTAAAGGGTATGTCAAGGTGAAATCGAGCGGTCACGGCATATAACGGAGTTGATAGGGGAATTTGAGTGAATAGGACAGATTCATGAAGCAGAATTGCTGGCCCACCTCTGTCATTAACTCCTCGATCCAGGAATGTGTGAGGCTCCCCAACTCTGGAGGGTTGCAAAAAATCTCGATTGCAAAGTTGTGCTTCTTTCAAACATAGAGTCATCGGTTGATGATCTACAATTAGTCTCTTTAGTTCTTACGTAGCTAGGAAAATATTATCGACCGTTCCTTTAAGACGTCAAATCCAGGTGGAAGAGGAAGATCATGCAACATTGAAATGTGAGAGACTTTCTGTTTTGGATTAGTGGAGTGCCTGGCCACTTTATGGGGTTGCTCTCTAAAGGGGCTGACAAGTCATTCCCAACATCTCCAATACTCTTTCCAACTGTCACACACATGTCTGACAACGTAATAGGCTAGAAAGGGGGCTGTGACCTTTTAGTAGTTACTGCGGTACCTGATGTAGTGGTATTATCAACTGTCGGAGAAGAGTGTAGAAAGGAACAACGAGGAATGCTATCACCAGGAATTTCAAATGACAAACTATGAAGTAGGTAGGAGGTGTCCGTAGCCAAATTCGCAGCATCTACGCGCAGAAGATACAGGCCAGGCAACTTCTGCGTAGGTACCGCGGAGACAGAAAGGGGAGAAGAATCCACCCTCCCGACCCTATCAGCAGCCAAACCCTTCGCTACCGAAAGAGACAGAGATACCACTCCTCGCAGGACGACGGCGACCCCGTAAGGCTCCCCTCAAGATATCCTTTGATGATCCATTGATTGGGACTCCACTAATAAAACGAGACCGAGAAATGGAGGAAGTGTCATAGGAGTTCATAGTAGCATCCGAGTAAGTTTCTGAATTACTCGAGGATGGTTGTTCCCGTTCAGTCCTAGTGGTTCAGTCGTGTGGGACACTATCGTGGAAAAGGTAGGAGTTGATTCACTAGCAATAGGTTTCCCAAGCGGGTGGTCTACGCAGCAAGCACGTTTTGGTAGGACAGAGTGTTGACCCTCAGTAGGAATGGATTCCTTCTGTTTTAAGAAGCTCGTAACTCAGTGCGTAATCTAGTAAAGACTTCTTGATCGGGAAGTACCAATCTCGATTATGCGATTGTGATCAGCAATACAGCATTGTTGTTTCCTTGGGGAAACTGTTGCACAACGTCTCAGGGAGATAGGGTAATGAAGTTCAGACACCGGACAAGGACAGCTGCTATCGATCTCATAGGATGAACAGGGATCAAAATCTGTAGATACACCTTCTAGTGGGGCATGGATCTTTGCATGTGGACATCATGAGAGAGGGTTGTATGCATTAACGATTTACGATGAGTGGTTCCTGGGATCATGGTAGGAGAGCTGGGAGGACAGTTGTCCTGAACAATAAGAAACACTAAACTATTTGACCCTGAGTCCAGGACGAATGGCCGAATTGATGAATGCAAAAAATGAAGGAAGTTTTACACACAATGCATGGGAGCTATGTGTAATGTTAAAGCCGATTGCAGATGTATTAGTTGTTATAGCATAAGAAAGAGAAAGATGAGTCAAATTCTCCCTTGCTCGTCGTGCTGCCTCACAACGATGAACTTTATGAAGTGCACACTGCACAAGGATTTCCTTCTCCATGACAAAGAAGGATCAGTGGATTGAAAAGGCTGGATGGGGATTCTTGTAGTTAGGACAGCAAGGACGATATTTTTCACAAGTAAGATATAGAGAACTTCCACATATTCACATATTGCCAGGGAAGACTGACAATATTTCTAGGTGTGATCAAATTTATGGCATGAAACACCTTCTCGGAAAGGCACATAGGTTCAAACTATGTGCATTATAAACCTAGTTTTTAATTTGGTTGGAGGGAAAGGCACACTATAAGGTAAAGAAGAGACGAGGGTTCGCGTTTTGAGGGGGTTCTTTTAAGAGGAGGAACTGGCAAACGTTTGGTAATTTGACGTTGCGCTCTGCAAAGTGTGTGAGAATTTCATTTCAAAGTTTGAAACAGAAATCCCAGGCCATGTATAGTTCCCTTTGACGTGTTACGTCAGGTTTTGGGAATAATACGAATCTCCCTCAGATGTGATATAGGGAAGCAAGAACGTGGCTCTGAGCTCTTAGAGGCAGCACGGACCAGGAGGGAAGCGTCTTTCCTTATTGTTATATATTATTATATATATATATAATAGTATATATATATATTATATATATATAAATACTATATTATATATAATATATAATATATATATATATATATATTAATATATATTCTATTTATAAATATTTATGAAATATATATATTTACTGTATATATATATATATATATATATATATATATATATATAATATATATATATATAATACCTAGATGAAACATAAGTTACTTTTTGCTCTTTTAAAAATAACTTTTATAATTGATTATACTGGCGCTTTCAAAGTCTGAGTGGTAGTTAATCCTTAAAATGAACTAACTTAAACAGTAATTAAATGCAAAGTAGTATAAAATTCCATTCTAGTTATTGACATTGATATATGAATTAACAATCTCAATAGTAATTAAAAAAAACAGATATACATTAATTCTTTTTCCTTCTTCGCTATTTACGATCTGGTCACGTGCCACATTCCTGGTGCTCACTTTTTATGAATTGGCGCCTTCAGCACATTTTATATTATTATTATTATTATTATTATTATTATTATTATTATTATTATTATTATTTTTATTATTATTATTATTATTATTATTATTATTATTATTATTATTATTATTATTATTATTATAATTATTATTATTATTATTTATTATTATTATTATTATTATTATTATTATTATTATTAAACTTTGATTTCACTTTCTTTTATTTATAAAAATTATTATCAGTTTCACATATAACATTGGCATTATCATTTTAATTTTATTAAGTGAATTCCTTATATCTTCCAATTGGAAATAATGTTTCATGTTGATCTTGTTGTCACAGTCGATTCGATTCTTATTCCAAAAATGCATATTTTTTCCCCAGAATTCTCACTACTGGGTATGGATCATGATTAGCTGGAGGTAATTTATTTTTCCACAGTGAGCATTTTTTATTAATATATATACTTACAATCATCCAATGCTCCTAGGTACATATGTTTTAGTATTTCGTGATTTAAAAGTTGGAGACAAACTGAAAGGTCAAGGTATTTTTGATGATTCAATTAAAGATCATGGAATATTTATATTCTGTAAATACATTAGCAGCGTTGTAGAAAGTGCAGAGTAATCAAAGAGAGCAGTTCTGTGACAAATGAGAAAAAAGGGGAACATTTCTAGCCAATTTACTGATTTTTTTTCTTCGGTTAGGATTACTCTGAATGTGACATAAGTGATTACTTTTCGATCTGACCATTACTCATATTACCTAGAGCTACGGTGAATCTGCGGTGAATCTGTGAATCTAAAATAGCTTTAGTCTTTCTCTGTTTTTCAACAGTTAAGCAAATTGATAGCTACTGTATCTATCTTTTAATGTCAGATGGTACTTGGATCTTTTACTTTCAACTGGTACAAATTTTTCATAAGAACTGATATTTTTATACTAGTTATAAATCCTCTTATGGGTTTCCGCACGGAGATCCTAAAACGATATAGTTAGTTCTTGATATCATTATGTCTTAAGGAGTGATAATGTTCTATAAATTCCATTATTAAAGATTCTGGAGAAATTAATCTTGTATATTGAGCATTGCAGACATCCATAATAAACCGAAGTGTCCGAGGGCATTAATGGTGTTTTGAAATCTATTTTAAGTAATAATAATAATAATAATAATAATAATAATAATAATAATAATAATAATAATAATAATAATAATAATAATAATAATAATAATAATAATAATATTAGTAGGGCTCTAAAAAAATTATTAAAAACAAATATACTAATAGTACTATAATAATAATAATAATAATAATAATAATAATAATAATAATAATAATAATTAATAATATAATAAAAATAATAATAATAATAATAATAATAATAATAATAATAATAATAATAATAATAATAAACTATAAATTTTAGAAACAACAATACACTAATAATAATTAATCAATAATAATAAACAATAATAATAATAATTTATAATAATAATAATCATCACTAATATATTAACTTCTTCATACTGTCATAATATTAAATAATAAGAAAAATAATAATAATAATAATAATAAAAAAAAAATAATAAGTCGTAATAATAATAATAATAATAATTAATAATAATAATAAATAATAATAATAAATAATAAATAATATAAATAATAATATAAATAATAATAATAATAATAATAATAATAATAATATAAATTTGATTCAAAATAACAAAAGTTAAAAAAGATGACTTTTTTTAATAGGACTATATTCAAAACTTACGCTACTGTTGCGTTTCAAAATTTTAATAACTTTGATTATGAAAGCTACCTCAAGATGGACTAAAATATGATTTTTCTGACAAATACTTTGCATAATTCTGAAGAATCTTCTTTTGAAGCTGATCAAAGAAAATGGGTTTATTATGGATGTCTGCAATGCTCAATATACAAGATTAATTTCTCCTGAATCTATAATAATGGAATTTATAGAACATTATCACTCCTTAAGACATAATGATATCAAGAACTAACTATATCGTTTTAGGATCTCCGTGCGGAAACCCATAAGAGGATTTATAACTAGTATAAAAATATCAGTTCTTATGAAAAATTTGTACCAGTTGAAAGTAAAAGATCCAAGTACCATCTGACATTAAAAGATAGATACAGTAGCTATCAATTTGCTTAACTGTTGAAAAACAGAGAAAGACTAAAGCTATTTTAGATTCACAGATTCACCGCAGATTCACCGTAGCTCAAGGTAATATGAGTAATGGTCAGATCGAAAAGTAATCACTTATGTCACATTCAGAGTAATCCTAACCGAAGAAAAAAAATCAGTAAATTGGCTAGAAATGTTCCCCTTTTTTCTCATTTGTCACAGAACTGCTCTCTTTGATTACTCTGCACTTTCTACAACGCTGCTAATGTATTTACAGAATATAAATATTCCATGATCTTTAATTGAATCATCAAAAATACCTTGACCTTTCAGTTTGTCTCCAACTTTTAAATCACGAAATACTAAAACATATGTACTTAGGAGCATTGGATGATGTAAGTATATATATTAATAAAAAATGCTTGCTGTGGAAAAATAAAATTACCAAAAGTAATATCATGATCCATACCCAGTAGTGAGAATTCTGGGGAAAAAATATGCATTTTTGGAATAAGAATCGAATCGACTGTGACAACAAGATCAACATGAAACATTATTTCCAATTGGAAGATATAAGGAATTCACTTAATAAAATTAAAATGATAATGCCAATGTTATATGTGAAATGGATAATTATTACAAAAAAATTTTTTTTAATAAAATAAAGGAAAAGTGAAATCAAAGTTTAATAATAATAATAATAATAATAATAATAATAATAATAAAAATAATAATAATAATAATAATAATAATAATAATAATAATAATAATAATAATAATAATAATAATAATAATAATAATAATAATAATAATAATAATAATAATAATAATAATAATAATAATAATAATAATAATAATAATAATAATAATAATAATAATAATAATAATAATAATAATAATATAAAATGTGCTGAAGGCGCCAATTCATAAAAGTGAGAAAGTGTTTAGTTGAAAATCTAAAAATCTAAATAGCGAAGAAGAGAAAACGAATTAATGTATATCTGTTTTTTTTAATTACTATTGAGATTGTTAATTCATATATCAATGTCAATAACTAGAATGGAATTTTATACTACTTTGCATTTAATTACTGTTTAAGTTAGTTCATTTTAAGGATTAACTACCACTCAGACTTTGAAAGCGCCAGACTAATCATTATAAAAGTTATTTTAAAAGAGCAAAACTTTCTTAACTCTTCTCATATATATATATATATATAATATATATACTATAATATAATATATATAAACAATATATATATATTAATATATATATATATATAATATATATTTATATATATAATATTATATTATATATATATATATATATATAATATATATATATATATATATTATATATATATATATATATATATATATATATATATATATATATATATATATATATATATATATATATATATATATATATATATATATATATATATATATATATATATATATCAACAATAAGGAACGCTTCCCTCCTGGTCCGTGCTGCCTCTAGAGCTCAGAGCCACGTTCTTGCTTCCCTATCACATCTGAGGGAGATTCGTATTATTCCCAAAACCTGACCTAACACGTCAAAGGGAACTATACATGGCCTGGATTTCTGTTTCAAGACTTTGAATGAAATTCTCACACATTTGCAGAGACGCAACGTGCAAATTACCAACGTTTGCCAGTTCCCTCCTCTTAAAGAGAACCCCCCTCAACGACGAACCCTCGTCTCCTTCTTACCTTATATGTGCCTTTCCCTCCAACCAAAGTAAAAATAGGTTTTATAATGCACATAGTTTGAACCTATGTGCCTTTCCCGAGGGGGTGTTTCAAGTGCCATAAATTTGATCACACCTAGAAATATTGTCAGTCTTCCCTGGCAATATGTGAATATGTGGAAGTTCTCTATATCTTACTTGTGAAAAATATCGTCCTTGCTGTCCTAACTACAAGAATCCCCATCCAGCCTTTTCAATCCACTGATCCTTCTTTGCCATGGAGAAGGAAATCCTTGTGCAGTGTGCACTTCATAAGGTTCATCGTTGTGAGGCAGCACGACGAGCAAGGGAGAATTTGACTCATCTTTCTCTTTCTTATGCTATAACAACTAATACATCTGCAATCGGCTTTAACATTACACATAGCTCCCATGCATTGTGTGTAAAACTTCCTTCATTTTTTGCATTCATCAATTCGGCCATTCGTCCTGGACTCAGGGTCAAATAGTTTAGTGTTTCTTATTGTTCAGGACAACTGTCCTCCCAGCTCTCCTACCATGATCCCAGGAACCACTCATCGTAAATCGTTAATACATACAACCCTCTCTCATGATGTCCACATGCAAAGATCCATGCCCCACTAGAAGGTGTATCTACAGATTTTGATCCCTGTTCATCCTATGAGATCGATAGCAGCTGTCCTTGTCCGGTGTCTGAACTTCATTACCCTATCTCCCTGAGACGTTGTGCAACAGTTTCCCCAAGGAAACAACAATGCTGTATTGCTGATCACAATCGCATAATCGAGATTGGTACTTCCCGATCAAGAAGTCTTTACTAGATTACGCACTGAGTTACGAGCTTCTTAAAACAGAAGGAATCCATTCCTACTGAGGGTCAACACTCTGTCCTACCAAAACGTGCTTGCTGCGTAGACCACCCGCTTGGGAAACCTATTGCTAGTGAATCAACTCCTACCTTTTCCACGATAGTGTCCCACACGACTGAACCACTAGGACTGAACGGGAACAACCATCCTCGAGTAATTCAGAAACTTACTCGGATGCTACTATGAACTCCTATGACACTTCCTCCATTTCTCGGTCTCGTTTTATTAGTGGAGTCCCAATCAATGGATCATCAAAGGATATCTTGAGGGGAGCCTTACGGGGTCGCCGTCGTCCTGCGAGGAGTGGTATCTCTGTCTCTTTCGGTAGCGAAGGGTTTGGCTGCTGAT
>JABUQX010040945.1:12500-25179 GCA_015478945.1 Trachelipus rathkii | reverse complement strand
AAGGCAGGTCCAGTATTTTCACTAGGAATTATTGGTTTAGTGGTCTCAGCATTAGTTATAAAGCTAGGAAAAAAAGACGACAAACCTTAGGAATTAGTAGATTTTAAAGGTCTACAGAATTGAGTAATATATATATAAATAATAAAAAAAAATTATTTTTTAATTATTAAATTAAATATATATATATATATATACTATATAATATATTATATATAATATCATATATTATATATATATTATATAATATTATATAATATATATATAAATCATAATGGCCCTCTTAACCGCGTAGGCAAAACTAGACAAATGCCTATAAGGCGAAGAATAATGAGGCGGCCCTAGGTGGCTAGAACACAGCAATATTCTAATATATATAATATATTATATATATATATATTATATATATATATATATATATATAATATATAATATATAATATATATATATATATAAATAATAAAATATATAACTAATCACAGACAGTTTTTACTACTCTAATAACAGAGATAATATATGAAAAATAAAAAATATATAAAAATAATAACAATAATACTAATAAAATAATATTATATATATATTAATATATTATAATATATAATATATATATAATATATATAAACTAATATTTTAATATATATATATATATATATATAAAATATATATTATAATATATATATAGGTGAAAAGACCAATTTAAAACCACAAATATCTCAAAAACTAACACAATAGCTACAGGAAAAAGGAATTACATTGTTGGAATCCTGGTAAAATTTCTTACGAAAAAATGTAAAGAAAAAAAAAAACTTCCATCCCTACAATAGCAACCGGGTAAAGAAGACATTTCTGGATCTTGGTGAAATGTAAAAAAAAAATATGTTAATTATAGTAATAATGAGGAGAAAGCCTATTTAAGACCTTTTATACGTTACTCGTTTAAAATAAAAGACTTTCTATTATAGTTGTTTTTTTAACTAAAAGGAATACCCAAGATGGGTATACCGCACGATGGCAGGAGTCGGGGTCTCTCCGGCCTTCCGGGGAACTACGAGGAGTAGGACTATTTCACACCTCTTCCGAAACCCCCGCTCTTTGGTATTTGGGTGTCGGCGGGGAGTTCTCCGGACCCCTCCCTATGCGGTATGCAAACACGTCCGCCCCACCGTCGGCTCGAAGGCCCCCTACATTAGCCAAGTGAATACCACTTACAAAATAATATATATATATATATATATATTATATATAACATCTTTCTTTAAAGAAATATCGACACGATTTCATCATAAATCTATGTCACTTATATCTGCTTCTAAACTATAAATATATTACTAAATTTTATTGCTTACATACCTAAAAAAAAATAGGCCAATATTATTTATTTATTTTTTACATTTTCCTAACTAAAATTTTAACAAAGGATTTCCAAAAAATGATTTTATCACAAATGTAAGCTATTGTAGTTTAAAAAGATTTTTATATATTTTTTGTTTCCGCAATAAAATTTTACCCGGATTCCAAAAAATGTATATCTTTTCCCTGTAGCTATTGTGTTTTTTGAGATAGATATGGAATGAGATATTTGTGGTTTTAAACCGGATATAATAACCATATATATTATATATATATTAATATATAATATATATATTAGTCATTATATATATAGTATATATATATATTATATATATATATATATATATATATATATAATATATATATATATATATATATATATATATAATATATATTATATATAATATATAATATTTAAATGCTTTAGCGTGAATTAATATATTTGCTAGCGGCGAATGAAATGGTTAGGAAAGGATATATATATAATATATATAATATATATATATATATATATAATATATATATATATAACTAATAATAAAATACAATAAATAAAAAATAATATCTAAAATCTATACATAAATATAATAAGAAGTTATAATATAAACACAAATAAATAAAAATACTATATAAATAAATAAAATAATATCATAATACTAAAATATATAATCCAGTATTAAGAATTTGAAAATGCAAAACAATAAGATTAAGAATTCATATAAGTTAAGAGTATTGATTAGCTCTCCGAATTTGGGTGTCTCACCCTTTTCAATAATTAGTAATTACTAATTGCTCATAAATTAAAAAATTTAATATCAGATTTTTTACCTCATTATAAACCTTTTAAGAATCAATCTCTTTTATATTATAAATATATTATATATATAATATATATATATAATAATAATATAAAACACAAAATAATAAAACAAAATATTTAAAATAAACATTTTAAATAAATAAAATATATATATTAAATATTATATATATATACAGAGCCCTTCTTAACCACAGCAAACTAGGCAAAATGCCTAGGGCGCGAATAATGAGGGCAGGCCCTAGAAGGTGGCACAGAAACGCGGCAGAACAAACGACAGCAAAAAAAAAAAAAAAAAAAATTAATATAGTAATATTATATATTTATAATATATGATAATACTTACAAATACAAAGGAATATTAAATATAATTATTATTTATATATTATATATAATAAAATAATATATATATATAATAAAATATTAATATAGAATATAAAAAAATAAAAATAAATATATAATATATAATATATATAATATAATTAATACAGATTAGTCACCACACTCAGCAGGCAGAGCCCTATCCAAGGAGGGGGTGTTGCACGCCTCAGAAGTTCACACTTAAAAACAACAAAAGTACGCAGATGAGCACCGCACGCAAAGCTTTGAAGTGCATGGACGCATCAAAATTCAACAGGAAAACAAGAATATGCAGAAATTCCACAGGAACCGAGGTGGAGCAAGAAAAGAAAGGAAATCACCGCAGCGAACTAGCCTGGAGTTACCAATATCACACAAAACTCGCGCGCAGACACAGCAGAACCCCTAGTGTTACGAGGGCGTCTAACGAGTGGTGGGTATATGAGAGACAGAGAGTACAAAGTTACTCGAAACACCTGCCGACTTTTGGTACCATAAGCAAGAAGAAATAAAGCACCAACAATCGCGCCGCCAAAAGATCAGCGAGATTCAAAGAGGAGAATGGAAAGATACGGTTGAACAGTTTATAAGTCTTTTGCTTTTGACTCGACCCTGTCCCCCCACCCCCCCTACCCCCCCCCCCCCCCCCCCCCACCACAAACCTAGTCCAAAGAGCGCGGTGGAGACCAGAGCCCCCCAGAATGGGAAGAGAAGTACTCCATAATAAGGCGCGATGAGGGCCCTGCTATAGGCGGAGTAACAATGAGAGAGAAAAAGTCTCGCAGTCTAAACAGACAGGCTCCCCCAGTTTCTTTGAAGCCCCCTAGCAACCGTTGTGAATGTGAGGTTTCCAAAACATTATTTTTGTTTTATGTTAAGGCAGGAGTTTATATTGCAAACAGGAGAGACGAGAGAACACGTCGAAGAAGATAGGAAAGTGTGGAAGTGTTTGTGAGATCGGAGATTTGTAGAAAGTTGAGTTTTTAAAGAATTGAAACTTCACAAGGTTGAAGGCGGACCCCACCCGAGAAATCCATATCCAGATCAGCTAGATAGATCGGAAAGATTAAGGACGAGAGCAATTCAGAATAATAAGAGGAGCAGAAATTGAAATGAGAGTTGCCCAAGAACTGTGAATTGCCGAGTGTGGCGCCATTCCCAAACACTGAGGGAAAGTGTGTTAGTATTGAGACATAGTTGAACGAGGGGCGGGTTCAGCACGGAGGCACATTTCCCTCAAAATTCAGGGAGGAACGCCATCCGGGTACCACCCGCCTTCCTAACGTTCATAGATTTCAGAAGTCCATATCATCAGATTATAATGAAATTTCAGGTAAAGACACAGGAACTTCTGAGGGGAGGAGTAGGAGGGGGAGAGGAGTGCCAGAATCATCCAGGTGAGTTAGAGGGAAAATAGGAAACCAAAGAGATTGGCCTTTTCAGTTGGGAATTAGCAACAGAACCGTCAGATCGAATAAGAGGAGGAAAGCAGATTTACAGAAGTGTTGGGGATGTTTTTGGCAAGAGGCAGGAAAGATTTTTCAGTAGGAGAACCTAGGAGTTTAGAGCACCTTTGTTTGATGAAAGCCCGCTGTAGTTCATCGAAGAGTATCCCTGCAAATATTCCGATCAGAATAGATATTAGCAAGAGTGATAGAAAAACGAGAATTTTCACATTCCCGATATGCAATTCCTCTTGCTTGTATGACCAGAGAACAGGTATGTTTCAACCTGGATTATGAGGAGAGAAAGATTTAGTCGAAGAAGGAATGAACCTGCTCATCCCATTCAACGATACAGTTCCCACCTTATCGGCAGAAACCGAAACGTCACCAGAGTCAAAAACAGTCATTGCGATTATAGTTAGGTGTAGAAGGGGACGCAAGGCAAAACCCAAATCGGCCCGATTAAAGTGCCAGAAAAACACGCGTAGGGTAGGATGGGAAACTGTTGGAGAGAAAGCAAAAAAAATTAAAAGATATAAAGTTGTGGCTACAGTTTATCAACTAGGATGAGGTTTGCGTATTCATAGAGAGAAGGGTTAGTGGTGAAATATAGGTCAAGTGTGCTAAAAAAATTGGTTGGGACGATCCGAATGTGTGTGTAGGTTATTTAATTAGGTGCTCCAGGTCGTTGAGAATGCTGAATAATTCGGCCTCCTCCCCACCTTAAATCAGTATGAGAGAGGGACCCCAACCATTCAGTGTTGTTGTACATCCAAACCCCAAATAGAGGACCTCAGTTTTGGATGAGGAAGATATAACAGTCTCGTGGATAAGTAGTGAGATAATAAAAAAGAGTAAAAATCTGTTCCAGTTGGGATGAACAGTAGAAGAACCACAAGATTATTGTAGTAGAAGGAAGAAAGATTTTAAGCCACAGAACATCGAAGTTAGGAGATTCGAGATTCTTAAGACGTGTTTCACGGAAGTGTTTATGTTTACATAGGCACATACTACACCCTTCAGACGGAAATTATGAAAATAAGTATATAGTTTCCAAACGCAACACATATTAAAACGAGGTCTAGAGGAATGACCTTCAATAACCAATTCAGGGTCTCAGACAGGAAGAGGACATAATAAGAGGTATAAGAGTAAATAATAGAGGTGATAATACCACGATGCAAAAGTATAGATGCAAGCCAACGGATGTTAGGAATTAAAGTCGATTAGTAAAGCCGCGCCCTCGCGTGCAACTGATCTGCCACCCAAATTACATGCACATACAGACCACACAAAAAACAACGCAACCCAGAACAACAAAAAAAGCACGAAACCAACGTTAGAAATCAGGTTAATAATTATCACACACTAAAACCTAAATATAAAAAAACCGTAAATGGTTAAAACGCTAAAAATATTTAACAGTAAATATGTAAAATATGAAAAATCATAAAGTTAAAAAACTAACGCTCTATTTTACACCCATACAAATACACGAAAAAAAAAAGATAAAGATAAATATTATTTTAAACATTAAAACTAAATTTAAAAGTTCAAGAAGACCAAAAAATAATTAAAAATACACCTCTTAAACACTGTTGAAAACCGAAAACTTAAACAGACCTCTCAATGTAGCCCTATCCATCTATATATAATATATAATAATATATATATACCCAATATCACCCAAACACCCTAAATCTACAGCTAGTACCAATAAATAGATACTATATAATATATAATAATATTCAATAATAATAGTATAAAAATACTCTCAATATAAATATAAACCGTAAAAAAGAAAAATAAAAATATATATATATATAGTATAAAACCAATAACCATATACAATAAGATAATAAAATATATATTATATATAATATAATTAAAAATAAAAATATAATAAATAAATATAATAATTATATTATAATTTTACATATGGCTATAGGGTGATATATTTATGTATATTTTATTGATACATATTTATGGTCGAATGGATTAAAGAAGGGCCCTGTATATAATTATAAATATATTATATAATAATAGTATATATAAATAAATAAAGTAAAATAATATATGAAAGTATAAAGAGAAAGGATAAATAGATATATAAAAATATAATAATTATATAATAGTATAATATAAATAGTATATATATATATATGATATAGATAATAGTATAATATATTATACTTTTAATATTTTAATATTATAAAGTATTAATGATTTGAATTATAAGTAATCATAATATAATAATATAATAATATAAGTAATAAATATAAATAGAAGAATAAAAATAAGAAATATAATATTATAATATAATATAATATATAATATATTAGAAAAAAAAATAAAAAAAATATATAATATAATATATATAATATAGGCAAATTTGTACAAACTGTACTTTGGATGCTGTACTCATGCCAATATTAATTGTAAATTTAAAGGTAACAAGTTAGAATAGAATCCATTTTTATTAAATTCGAATATGCGATTTTTTTTGAAACTTTAACATGGTTGACATTTAAAAACAACATTGATTAGATCAAAAAAGGTAGCCGCGAATCCAAAAAGTTTGGAACCCACAACATGCATTAGGATGGATTCATTTCTGATGAGAGTTAATCTAATTACAGATGAGGTTGCGATTATAATTGTGAATGCGAGAATTTGTGATCTAGGTTATAACTAATAGATGGTGCCTCTACATTTTAAGAAATACAGAGTGATATAAAAGTATGTTGATTGAATTTTAGAGGAATATGATCCAGGTTCAAAAATCGAAATAACTTTTGTATATATAGACTCTGGATGTGATTCATTAGTAGAAGCTTTTACTTAATAGACACCAGAATGCTGTGAGTTATGTGTCATTCTAAATATGCTATACAATAATTGATTAACCTAAGATACGATAACCTAAATAATATAATCATATAGACTAATAATAGAAGGTAACCTGGTATATTCGTGATTGTTATTTCGTTATAGATTTTTAATGCTCTTTGATGAAATAACCAATGCTTGAAATTGTTTTAAATTTCGCTCATAGATGGCTCTATTTGTTAGAATTAATTTGAGACATTGTTTGAAGCGATAGCTTAACTCTTAGGGTCTCAGTGAATATTCTTGCTTCGTAAGGGAAGGCCGCAAGCAATTTTTCGATCGTGTAATAGTGCATCAAAATTGAAGTAATTTTTATTAAAAACAAAAGGAGGTATGCTGCTTAAATCTTCTGTTTTTGATTTATTTGATATTAAATGATTTTTAGAGCCAATTTCCAAAAGTTTATGCCCAGTAGTTTGCAAGTTATTAGCTTACCAATCTTAGCGTCAAAATTAGTAATTTGTTTCACTTGATCTCGAAAGCTCTGATACCCTTTGGGGGCGTGCTGGCCCCTAAAAATAGGGGGAAATGCCTGTAGAAGGATGAAAATTTGGAGATGCATAGAGGAGGAAGGAGTAAGGAGGTGTCGGAGCCGGATTCCATTTCTTCAGGAACCCCCCGGGGGGGGGGGGTCCTACCTGAAGATAGAAGAAAGAATAAGAGAAGTGGAGAAAGGAATAGGAGACAGAGTAGGGTAGTCGGAGTCGGAGTCGGAGTCAGAAAGGAAGGAGTCGGAGAAGAAGGTCGGAGTCAGAGAATTCGAAGCCGGTTACCGTACCGGCACCACACAGCCACCGCACCCGACACAGCACAGCACCGCACCACACCGCACCGCACTGCCACCGCACCGGCCACCGCACCCCGCCGCCACAAGCACCGCACCATACCTTAGTAACGGATGGAGTTTACAACATGGTATCTCCCCCAAACTTGACACCCCGTTTAGGGGTGAAGTAACACTCGCCGATAGAGCGACCAAGTGGTTAAGATGAAAGCACCACCCCGAGAAGGCGAGCGTGTGCTAGCCCCAAAAACTATAAGGATATTGAGGACGTTAGATAGGAATTGAAAATTACAAACGGGTATACAACTCTATAATTATCAAAGCTCATCACTCGTCTTAGACGAAGAGAATTACAATGGCCGTGCAAGCCCCTTTCAATTCCAATTATATATATAATGTCACGAAATTATTCAACACCCGGGGTTAGAGTCAAATCGAAATGACCAATAGCATATCACGAAGTTAAACAAACCGTTCATAAGTTGAACGAGTAAAAATAGAGCTATCATGGTGGTTAAAAATAGAGCGACGGTGAGGTTAAAAAGCTCATCATTTATTAATGGACAAAATACTCAGGATAAAAGTCGATTTAGCCCTTATAAATAACGAGATAATACTTACAGAGGAGATTAAAGAAATATTAAGTGAATAGCATACAAATTAGGAAAATGTTAGTTTTATCACGAATATACCCAGGTTTACCCTATATATATAATACTATATATATATATAATATAATAATAATATAATATATACTATATATATTACTAGTTCATACAGAATATATAGAATTACAAAACCTAATAAGACATAATAAAAAAACTGAAATATAAATTGTAATATAAAAACATCATATATATATATATATAATATTAGATATAAACTATAGAATTATACATAAATATAATATATAGAATATATCCCTAACTATAAACGTATAATAACAATATACTGGTCAGCATCCACGAAAAGATCTCACGCGGCAAATCCCGTAACTAAAAACGTATAACAGACTACATCGAAAATAAATATTCACTGTTTATTAATCGGCATTTTTACCAGCGGCAAACCCAATAGACAAAAAACTGTTTTAAAAAATTGGAATTGGTTGGTAAAAATGTTAGAAAAAGATTAGTTTTTTTGGAAAATCTCGCAAGATGTCCCTTACTCTCCGAATAAGACACCGACAAAACAGGTGCCCCAATGTTTTGATTATTTCATTTAAAACATTAACGAGAATATACCACGGTAAAGAAGCAAACGCAGTGGATGAGACGATCGGGAGTGTTCTCAGGAAGCCAACCTAAACCGGAGAGACATTCGGCCAACCAATCTGTCCCTCCGTCGGCGCAAAACCCCCTACACTAAAAAGTAGATATAAAGAAAAAATCTCTGCTCCCAAAGCACGATAAAAAAAAATAGAGTATATTGGCAACGGTTTTAGACATACATACGAGAACAATAATAAGCAGGTACTATTCAAGGTCAAATCAGAGCAGCCGTAGCAACTACCATTACTAACGCGCTACTCAGATTTATAACTCACTATAATAAAGAGCAACACCAGTATACTATCACCTCACTAAATCTAGAAAATAATATTTTTTCAACTATTCAACAGATATTCTCTCGATCAACCCACATGCTCATATACTTAAGCTAGAAAATCAAAAATGATGTATTAAATTTATCCAATAGTCAGCTCCTTCATAGTATCTAGTTCACATGCAATCTAACTGAACTCTTCGGAAGAATGCCGCAACAAAAAATTAAAATACCCAGCATATCCACCCTCCAAAAAATATATACTAAAAACTATATATATATATATATATATAACATATAACATATAACAAAATGAACAGTGAAATATAAAATCAAATAAAAAAACAAAACATAAAATAAAAGTACATAAAAAATATTAAATAAATACTCACTAATACACATATATATACCCAAATAAAATACCCACCCAAAACTCATCAACTAACTCATCCAATCCAATACATAAAAAAATAATAATATACATATAATAAAATAATATATAATTAATAATAAAAATATATATACACATATATATAATTTTTTTTTCATTTTTTTTTTTGGGGGGGGCCGTGAAGGTCAATATTTCGATATTAACTACTATATTTGACTCCGGGTACTAAGATGCACTATGAAATCACGGAAAGGGTTGAGGATATTCAATTGCTGCGAAAATATAATACTGAACGTCTGACTGGCATGGCAACCATAGAAAAACATAATAGTAATCAGGATAGGAATGGGCGAAAACTACTAATAAACTCTATTTTATAATGAACTCAAAAAGGTATAGAGATACCGTACAAGTATGGTAGAATCAAAGGCGAAACAGGTCAAACATTTATTTAACTACAAATTAGAGCCTTAAAGTTAAATCTGCTGTATAGCCAAAGTATTTTAGGTTGATGTTATTAACGCAAGAAAGTTAGCGGAATAGATGATACGAAGAACTCTGAAAGAAATTTTGAACAAATGGAGGGGATTATTTAACCACCCAAAAACCACAATTTATTTTTTTTATTTTTTAAAGACATAGATCAGATATTGAATGCAACAGGAGAGACGTAAGTGCATGTATTTTTAAATTTAAAAATAAACCATGATAGTTCTGCAAATTTTTACAGAGGGAAGACTAATTACTTAATATCTAAACAATATCAATTTGAGCCAACATGTCCCCATCCCATAAAGGAAGAAATGATAAAGTTTATGAAAGATTTTACACTTCCGTATTGAAATTTTTTTTAAAAAAAATTCTTTAACTCCGGGTTGTTAACCCCAAGGCTTAAGCAATCTCCTACACACCTACCAAAAAATAGAATATAATAGTTTCCTTTGTAACTCATTTGAAAAAATTAATTATCATGGTTAATAATATAGCGGTATATATATTCAGGTTAAATATAAGAACACGATAAATTGGCAGAAGACCGCTACTAATCAAAGAGACCAACACATTGACTTAAAATCCTGCCAGTTTTGAATATTAAAATAATAAGCACCAAGCCGCCTACCTACAAGAATATTCATCACGACGTAGTGATCCAAACTGGTCCAGCAATAATATAGCAAAAATTATCAATAGAAAAAAAAAAAATAATTAACTAAAGTAGAAATTAAAATAATAAAAACAAAAAACAAACTATAAATGATATCATAAATTATTTAAAAGTAAAAAGAGCTGCTAGGAAATAAACTCTATAAACGACCTTCCGGGAATAAAGTAACAGGGAAACGTATTTAAAAACTGCTACAAAGTTAAAGAATGTACTCAATCAGGTCATCAGCTTTAAGTGCACCAACAGATACCTCTCCACAACTACACGCGACGCGCACACTGCAACGCTATCGCGCGTCTGTAATTTCTAACTCCCTAGAATCCCTCTCTCACAGCTCACTATTCCTTCGCGCACTCGCCCACTTCAGCACAACGGACAACCCTCCTACTTTACGTTTTAGATTTTATAGTAAAGCATGACAAAGCTCCCAGTGCTATAGGTTAATGTACAAACTATAGCTATGCTTTTAGACGGAAAGGATTTAGGTGCGATTAAAGGTTGGAATTTGAAAGGATCGGATTGAACAAGGCTTTTGGGCTACAAACGGAACTTGCAAAATGTTAGGTACTGTAAAATCCCCAACAAAAAATCTGGAGATTATATATAAAGGATCAATGGGAAATGCGAATACTCAAAATTATAGGATTTTTTATTTGGCTTAGTCAAAACATACTATATGATGCCCAAACAATCCATTCTTAAAGTGTTGAAATAAAGTCTCACTCGACCACCACATACGGCAAACCATTCCAAAAATTAGTCATTACTAAAGGCTTTCTTAAATAAAGATTACACGCCTCAATTTCCAGATATCCCCTGGTCTTCCGTTCATGGTCTACTTTAAAGAATTTATTGATCAGAGTATCATCAATAGATAGAAGTATTTTGTGGACTCGAATGGTGTCCCCTCTGCATAAAACGTTCCCAACTCCTTCAGTCTCTCCTCATAGCGAAGTACCCTCAAATTTAGAAATCATCTTTGTCGAACTCTATCCAGCATGTCTTTTCTTAAATAAGGGGCCCAAACTTACGCATACTACTTTAATACTGGCCTAGCATACCTTCCTTGCTCTTGCAAACATTGCGATTTATTCTAACTAGCACATCAAAACACCGATTAGACACTTTCAGATTACTACTTTAATCATATCTTCTTAGTCCAAAGACTCTATAGCCAATCCCCATTCATACTATAGTTAAATCTTTTAATTTCGAGTAATCTATGTGAAGAATCGCACTTTATATAAATCCCCATTTGGCCAACTTAACCTTACAACCCCCAAAATTGTTATATAAAGATTATTGAATCTTATACCTTACTAAGGTAAAAGCACACTCTTAGGTATCATTTGCAATACTTAAAATACTTTAACATTAAGTCCACTGAAAATCAATAAATAAATTATATTATATATTAATATACAGAAGGCGAAACAATAGGTGACCAATACAGCACTAGATAACCATTTATGCAGAGACCTACCACCAGACTGTTGGGCATTTAGTAGGTACAGACTGAAGCCTTTCGATTTCATAACTACATTGCGTAGGTAAACTTTTGCAATACAGCTTCTACAATAAGGAAACACTTTATCGAAAGGCTATTGACACCTAAATAATTAACAATTAGAATATAATGACAAAGACAACTTCGAGTACAGTGTAATTAAGACATGGGTATATAATAATTTAGATATAATTTATATTGACCTAGAGTGTGATTAAAAAGTACAACTACAATTTTTCAAATGTAAATGTTATTTAAAAGTAAAAGAGATATTTCTCGACTGCGACCAACTCGAATGATATAATAATTTATACCGAGCAGCAAACCATATCGTTACTAGTAGCGATACTATTTTTTTCAAACTCATATGGATTTACGTTCATAAAAAAAAAAATATACATCGAGGGAAAGTATTTCCTTATACCAGCA
>JABUQX010040945.1:0-7500 GCA_015478945.1 Trachelipus rathkii | reverse complement strand
ACAGATATGCATATATGGAAATTCTAAAAGTCTTGAGTATACCTGTTCAAGCTTTTTATATTTGGACTAACCATGTAAACTATTTTATTGTTCTATACAGGGTGTTACTCTGAAGATTGGAAAGACTGATTTACCCGAAAACCTCGATCAGGTTCATTTCATATCTATCCCAACACAATTTTAAAAACTCGTATGATGTAAATTAATATTGTATTGTGAATAAAAGTATTTAGACGAGGTTCTTTACAAGAATATTTAATATTATTCTACCGGCTAGAATAATTTCGAGACGACGAGATTGCGAAAATGTTCTTTTTGATATTCAAAAGTTAACACATTCACTAGGGATAGCAACTTATATAATATTATATATAATATAATATAGTTTATATTTATATAGAATTGCATAGGTAATAGTGTGTATAGGATACGCTGTGTTTAATAGATATAATATTATATATATTATATATATGAGTGAAATTAAATATCTCTATATATATTATATAAAATAGATATATATATATATATATAAAATATCATAGAAATTATAATTATAATATAAGTACTACATATAAGACCTATGTAGCTAATACAATCGATTCTATATAGTATGAGTCATAATAATATATATAGTATATATATATATATATATATATATATATATATTATATAATATATATAATAATAGCATATATAGGTAATAGTACTAGTAGGTATGCTTTTAAACCTATATATAATTATATTATGACCAAACTTTTTTGCTGCTAGTATTATTGTTCTTCGGTTTAAGTCACAAGCCATATTGCGTCAATATTTAAACTCCCTTTCCGCAAGTTGTTTTTATGCTAAAAGGCCTTTTGTTATTATGGGAAGTCTGTTGTATGTGACTGCAACAATAGCTCTAAAGGTCGGAGCTCCGGAGATAAGCTCCAATCAGTTCTTTAAGTTACATTTTTATTCTCGGAGGTGTAGTGACGATTTACTCAACAATTGTAAGTATTTGTTGTTTAAATATCTCTATTTAATTTATTTAAAACTGTTTTCTCTGTTTATTCTTTTTACATTAAATATTATTGTTTTTTTTTATTGATTCTGTTTATTCTTTTTTCTTTTCATTTTTTCCTTATTTTGTTTAAATTTTTTTTTTTTACAGTATCATCTTAAAAATCTTTTAATTATTACATTATATTCTTCATATTTATGTTGTTATAATGCCATTTCAATTTTGTTCTAAATTAAATAATACAAGTTAATGGACAATACCTTGATGTATTTTATTTATTTTTACTATCTCAGGGCGCAATATTTCAACGTAAGAACTTGTCTTGTAGCTAATGATTTATTTCACAATTTTGATTATAAGTATTACGTTTGAATAGACTAAATTTGAATTTGATTTTAAATTTAAATTTAGATTATTATTATAATCCGTAATTTTTCATTTTAATGTTTCGCCATTCGATAAGTGAGCAAGGAATTATAAATATTCACATAAAAGTAGTAAGATTATATATTGTCGAAACAGTCTTGCTTAAGGAAAGATTATGGAGTTGTTTAATTTACAAGTATTTAAGGTACAGATATTTAAATGAATTAGCAATTTCTCGATCGATTTTAAAAAAGATCACGGACAAAATTAATATCTCGAGGCGCTAATAATAAAAAACTACAATTCCACTGTTATCCAATGATTCTCTGTTATAAATCTCTGTTGATTTAGCTTGAATTGATGTCGCAAACTACTGCGAACTCGTAAGTAAATAACTGATTTAAATTAAACAGACAATGTCACAAATTATTCTTCAAGATGAGTTGTTTAGATTATTTTACTTGTGCACTTTTAAAATTTTGCCCCAAATGAAGACAAAAGGAATATCACTTTAAAATATAAATACGATAATAAATAATAATAATTAATAATACACATCTAGGGTGATTAGATACATTAATTAAAAATATAACTAATAATAATATTATAATATAATAATATAATAAATAATAAAATAAATAATGAGATAATATATTAATAATAAATTGATGAGAAAATAAATAAATAAATAATAATAAGAATAATTAATAATAACAATAATTAATAAATAATAATAAGTAATAATTTACATAAATAATAATAATAATATAAAATATAACTAATAATATAAGTAATAACTAAACAAAAATAATAGATCAATAATACGTAGAATAATAATTAATAAATGCAAATAAAATAATAAATAGATCCATCAAAATAAATCATAATCGAGACTGATGATAAATATACTCACTAAAATGAGATAGAACACTAGGAAATATCGTGAAAAAATCTAATTCGAGCGCGTCTCGTCTCGATCTATTATTGTAATTTATATCTCGATGTCTCATGGAACTTATCTCAACGTAACGCTCATCAAGTGGTAATAGGATAAACAACTTGTAATACGTATTCTTGCAGTTAAGAAGCGCTACTTGGACTTGTTCTGGGATAACTCACCGTAAGCATTTAAATATGTGATAATATATAAATACATGAACTCTATCATAGTATGTATAGGTACGTATAGTATATATATATTAATATAGTATATAGTAGCTATATAATATTAAGAATAATATAATAATGAAAGTATAATGTATAATAGTATATATATATAATAATACCTATATATATATATACCATATTAGGATATATATAATATATATTGATTCCAGCACCCACCAGATGTAATTACCTTGCAGGTAATATAATATTATATTAGTCATCAATATGTGAGGAAACATGAGTATAGAATATATGGCGGTATAGTGATAAGTATTTTTATATATAGTATAGATATATATAATAGGTATATATAGCAACTAGTTAATATCTACCCTAATAGATGTAGGTATAGCCATCACTATATTTATAGTATATAGTTCATATACTGATCATCACCATATACCTGAGAGTAAGTACATACTATTTGAAAACTATATCATAACCATACATAGAAATAACATCAATAATAAGTATAACCAAGATATAAAATAACTATTAACTCATATAACCAGTCGCAATAACATCATAGTAGCTAATATTTAGCTGAGTTAGCGTATATGGTTATACCTATAATGGTATAGATATAAATATATATATATATATATAATATATCTATATATATATTCTAATAGTATATTTATATTCTATATATATATATATATTATATATATATATAAACTAGGTATGTAGTAATATTATAGTATATATTTATATATCTGACTGTTTACCGTTATATATATATAATATATATAGATATATATATAAATATACTATTATTTATATATATATATATAATATATATATATATTATATATATATACTATATATATATATATATATTATATTATAATATAATGAGATAGTTATAATTATAATAATTATATTATTATAGGTAGTTATAATATATATCATATAATATCGATATATACTAGTGAGTAGTATACTCACTATACCTAGGGTTATAGGTATCATGGTGGCTTTAATATATATATATATATATATATATTCTATTCATCATATATACTATATATATATTATATATATATATATATTATATAATCATAATACTATATACAATACATACAGATAAAGACTTAAAAAATAAGCTAAAATATTTCAAATAATTATAGACTATATTTCAGTGTAAATGTAGATCGGTTTGACAGTTTTGTAATTTCTATGTTACCAAATAAGACTTAATATAAATCTATCATTTACTGATCAAATTTATTCCAAAATTCAACAGGTAGGATTCGTGCTGATAATATAGGACTGATGTCTTTCAAATCTGAATGATTATGCTGCTTGCTGCTGTTTGTAGTGTCGTAGCAGGAATTATAAATGCAGGTGGCTAGTGATACTACTGTTATGGGAGAACGCTTTAAGAAGGAGGTGCGATACTTCCACTTAATCTATTTCAGTAATAATTGATTTTTAATCCGTATCGGTGGTCATATGTCTATTGCAGACTATATCATTTATAACTATCACCCTCACTCAATATATATAATATAGTATTACTAATATAGGTGAGATAATAATATATATATAATAAATAATAATAATATATAATATATATATATATATTATGCTTGACAATACATAATAATAATAATATAATAATAATAATAATCCAATAATAAATATAATAATAATAATAAAAATAATATAATGAAGTAATAATTTAGAAATAATTAATCAATAATAATTAATAACAATCAGTAGTATTATATAATAATAAAATAATCAATAATAATAATATAGAAACTGAGCATAAAATATATATATGGATAAATATATAATAAATAATCATTATAGATTAATGAATAAATAATAATAATAAATAAATCAATTTAAATATAAAATTAAATAAATAATAACTAATTAAATTAATATAATAAATAAATTTTCTTTAGCATATAAAATCCAAGTATACCTACGATGCACGTCATCATATTAATATATCATATCACAATTACTTAATAAAGATAGTATACCCACCTTTTCTTCAGCTTACGGCATATCACAAATAAACGTCCAGAGGCTCTGTGCCGTGAAATCACTTGCAGACGGAAGAAAGTAAGCATAAAATTTAAGGTAACAAATTTTCCCCCAATATTATAAACCAAATATCTATTAATGTTACTCCTAAAAATTTAGTGCAACTTGTGATCTGAATATGTTTACATAACTAATAATATATATAAATATTTAAAATTTTAGCTCTAACATAGATAATATGCGACTAATATGATAACTGCCCTTAGATTACGATATTATAATAATAAATAAAATCATTAAAAAATCTCTCTTTGCTATAATTTTAATAAATAGTTAGAACTTCCTTCACTAATGACACTTTCGTGTATCAATCATCTATCGTATGGAAGTGTATTTGGTTGAAGCATTAATAATTCGAAATTCTAGCAGCTTCATTTTCCGCGTTTAGTTCTACAATTTTTTCCTTTTTATCCGATTATAGATAAATTATGTTTACACTCAGTTAAGTACTTTGTTTTGTCATTGGTTAAGTGCGTATGTAGATATGTGATAACTTTATCATATAATAAATATCAGGTGGCTTTTCGAGATCATACATAATAATAGTGAATATAATAGATATATATATCCAATAAATATATAATATATATTTATATTAATAGATCCTCTTTTATATAATATATATATAATGATATTAGAAAATAATAATAAATTCATATTTATTTATCCTACTAGATATATATATATAATAAATAAGCATATATTAATATATTATTGGCCAAACATATTATTATATATATCTATATAATATATACAATATACATTAAGATATGAACATTGATTAATATATATATGTCTTATTTATATATATTTAGGGTTCTTGTCACTAGTGTATATAATATCTTAAAAGTATATTAGAGTAATAGTATATTATTATATATATATATTAGATATACTAACTTTATAGTATTATATAGATTAATTACTAATATTAGTATATATACTATATATTATATATATAATATATATATATACCTATACTGATAGTAAATTTTGTGACAATAATACATAAATCTACTAACTAAATCCCCTAAATATATTTAATCACATCGCATACAGTGAATATATTACTATTATTATGATAAAGTAAGAGGTATATTTACTACCTAAATATATACTTAGGACATATTAGCCATATACTTCATTTAGGGTACTTTCCTATATGTATCCGATTAATCGTTGCAAGATAAAGATGTCGATAAATGCCATCTAGTTTGCTATTTTAATCAAATAATGTGAAGTGGAGAAGATGCTCAAATAAAAACCAGGAAATTAGTCCCATTCATTTTTTAAATAAGATAGTGGAGTTATATTTATATTACTTAAATAATAATTAATGTGTTTTCCTAAATAATATTAAACAGCTAAATTTAATTTTTATGCTGATATATATACTATGTAGAACTGATAAAATCACGATAATAGAGCTTTTTCCTTTTTTTTAGTTAAAAGTTTTAAATAAAATTCATTCGTATGCAAATTAAAGGAGTACAAAAAAGCCATAAGATTTCTCATACCAATATTATATCGTGCAATCAAATACTTAAGAAATGGTTGACATATTTTACGAAACAGTGCTTAATGCATTTTTGCTCGTTACCTCTAGTTGGTCTATTGACGTGACTACAAAGCTACAACACAATTAGAGAACAGGTAATGAGCGTATTCTGAATGAGGAAAATGGCGAAAATGATTAATTATCTAAGCATAGATCATGAAACTATTCTCGTTTAGTACAACTCAATGTAGCCACTGAAGACAATAATGATATTATTAATATGAGTGTTTCCTCCTAAATACAAGTGACATTACAATTATATGAACGAAGGGATCGGAAAACCTTATTAGCAAACACACAATGAGCTTTAACATAATCAATAGTATAGCCTCTGTACAAACAATCTATTATCCGTTTTCTTGATACCAACGTTAGCAGACGAGTCCCCACTCATCTTGTCAGACAAAAAAAATTGAATCAAAGATTATTACACATATTTAATAATTGACCATTCGAAGTCTTTTCGCTACACACAAACTGGATCTATTACTGTTGACTTTCCGTATTTTGCAATTATGTGGCGCTTCATCTGAATGTTATTTGTATAAAATGTTAAAAAAAATTTTTACCTAATAGATGTTTGTGAGTATTTGGAAAGGTTTTTCCTGTTTCGATCGATGTTGATTTAATGACTATATTGAAAATTAATAACAATGTATCTACCTATAGAGTTTACAAATATATATTCACCTTTTGTTACAGGTAGAGAAATATTCTTCTAACCTAGTAGAATATTTTCCTGTTAGTGTAAATTTATGTTTGTCATTTATTCTACTTCTACCATATTCTTTAACATAAGATTAAGCACTATACATCAATTTCAGTAACGACACATTCACATTGCGCAAGTACAACTCCCTCGATACACAAGAGTATGAATACCATCCTAGAGCTAATTGCTATAATCAAGCTTAGTGTGTGATAGAACAGTAAGTAAGCATTAGTCACATAAAATGAGCCTCTATAAAGTGAGTGACAGAAGCAAATTTCCCACTTCAATAACAAAAAATTTTCGCTTATACACCGTTTAAACCTAAAAAGTAGCGATATATCGCCTGTTATAATTAACCAATCGAGGAAATTATTGGATAGAAAAGAATAATCCAAAGCTCATGCGAGCATAGAAATTAAGTTTTTTTCCTTTTCGCTAAGCGCAACAATAGGCGTCCATGCCACACCGACTTACGCAATACTGTGCAAAAAAATAAAATCAATACGCTTAAATATCTCTCTCTTAGTTCCCCATTCCGTTTTTTCCCATTCCACATCTGAGTTCTTGGGTAGCTGTTTATACCTTCTGACCTCCACTCTTAATTTTGTAAACACATCCACTAACTGATGTTTT
>JABUQX010040944.1:0-47067 GCA_015478945.1 Trachelipus rathkii | reverse complement strand
ACTTATTTTACTTTGAATGCTGTAAAAATGAAAAAAAATAATCTTGTAAGAAGAAGTTAGGGTCTATCTTGAGAATGAAGGAATTATAAGCACCAATCATATATAGTATCATCATATTATAATATATATATATATATATATTAAATTAATATATATATATATAGATTATATATCTATATATACTAAATATATATTATATAATATATATATATATATACCATATATATATAATATATATATATATATATATATATATATATATATATATATATATATATATATATATATATATATAGAAAAATATAGATATTACATATATATTTCGCATTCGTTTTTTGATTACTATTTATTAATACTGTAATTATTATTATTATTATTACTGTAACGTTATTATCATTTTCACTCTCGTAGAGGAATAGCGTGTTCTTTGTTCAACCGGTGTAATCTACAAGCGCATGCACACACACAAGCACATGCATTTACACATTTTACACATGCATATTAAAAAAAACAAATATCTTACCAAATGCAAAAAACAGCTATAAAAAAAAAATGTACCAAAGATCACCCAGTAAAATTATGAAATTGCTTTAAAATTAAATTAATTATAAAATATTTGGTATGCTTTTTTCTTTTTAAAACTTTTGTCATTTATTCACTATTTTTGCTTAATAAAAAATATAACCCTCTCTTATGAAAGTTCAAAAACGACTCCGAGAGAAGAACAAGATGCCCTCTTGGTGTGAGTAAGAGTAAAGGAAATGTTCGAAATTAAGCTCGTGACCATGTTTTCGTTGTGTCCAGACAAAATTAATATAAGTTAAGCGTATAATAATCTAGATTAATTTTGCTCAATTTTAATTTACCTAATTAATTCAGACTAAATAATTTAATTTAAAGTTCTCAAAAAGAACAAAATCGGCCTCAATATAAAGATAAAACTTAAACAATTTGAAAAAATGTGCCAGTAGCATGACGGCAGAAAATAACGCGCCTTTGGTAACGGTGTCTTCAGAGTTGAAGGACCTAATATAAAATTACTCTTGATAACTACCTACATTAAATTTCAAGAAATATCCTTTTAAATTTCATACTCAATAACTTTAACTACTTTGTATAGTTATGTTTATTAACGATGTTTATCAGCAATAAAATAGGTTTTATCATCTGATAGAGTTTACGGCACTCACGCCGCCAGCTTTCTCACAAGTAATAAGCGTGTTGGTTTGGGTCTGCAATCGGATACTCCTACCTGGACTGAATTGAATCAATTCTTCATTGAGAAATGCACATTTTTGATGACCAAATATCTCTGTATTACGTCGAGGATTTTTGGGAAAAGACTTCGATGTGAAATTAACAAAAGTGTGGATTCAGGAAGTCCGGAGAATTTGTTGCTTCTATTTCCGGTAAGTATCAATAATAATATAATAATAATAAATAATAATATAATAATATATATAATAATATAATAATAATAATAAAATATAATAATGAATAATAATAATTCACTAACTTAATATTTATAGTTGTTATATAAAAAAAATTTGTTGGGAGTTGTGAAGAGGCTGATGATGACGATGATTAAACCTATTCAACGTTAATATATAAACACAATAAATTTTTGTAAAGGCCCGTTACCTTGTGTGGCGAACTCGGACTGTCGGTTTACTCTTAGTCACTTACAGGAATAACATGTTTCCTTCCCATTTCTCGTACGCAAAATCATTCATTATATGCTATGTATCAATTGTGAGTGCAGGTTCATCGCAATTCGCCACTACTAATTGGATTCAGCATAGCATCATTTTTTTTTAGTGCGTGTGTAAAGAATCCGCCACAAGTCTCAAGAAAAGCGGCTAAGCTGGGTTGGAAAACCAACCTATCGATTAAGTAGAACATGACGTAAATCGAAGAGAAAGACAACCCATACCATTCCCTCAAACCCTTAAGTGCGAGCCAGTCGCATCTAAAAATCAACCATAGGGTTTCGTAACACTGCTACAGCCCCCACTGTGGTATCTCATCAATGTAAGGATTTATCCCTTGAGCCAGGCTCGCAACCTACCCCCCTCCCAAAACACAGCCATTCACTCAATATTATTATGCAGATTTCTTCTCCCCTTTGCCAAACTCACATTCCTTTCCTTCAGACACTCCTTCACTTCTTCAGACACTCCACTGACTCAATTAACTTTTTTTTCATTCTCCCAGACTCGATTCTCAGCACACTCACCACTATACATTTGACTAACCAACCGACTATCATCCATAATTTCCATATGACCAAACCATCTTGATACACTCATTTATTCTTTCATTTAAGGCTTTCTTCATACCACACAACTATCTAACACTTTCATTCCTCATTTTTTTTCAATTTTTCTCACACCTAACACCCCACCCCCCCTAAGATTATCCATCTGAACAAGCCGACCATATGTCTAAACCTCTAAGTTATTAATAATATATTGTTTATTTTTCTTTTAAAAATCTAATTACCATTCATGAAATTTTTACTATTTTTTTTTTACTTGGGTTTTTATATCATTTGAAATTGGTGAAGAAAACATTAAAATATTCTATCATTCGATGTTTAGATATTATTGCTTAAGAAATTTATATTAATTATTAATCTATCAATATTAATTTATTTGAATTAGTATTATTATATTATTATGTTATTACTTATTCTTATTATTATTTTATAAAAATGAATTTTTTTGTAATATTTCCTTTCTTGATAGAATGGTTTTTGTTTATTTTAAAACAAATTTATTCATACATTCAAGATTACATTATTTTTTATTCAAACATATAGTTATATAAAAATTAACGAATATGATGCTATGTAGATTATTACACAATACATAATATATTATTTTTTTTTCCCTGGAAAATTTGGGTGTCATAAGGGACCCACATGGGGAACAGTTCCACCCATAGATTGTACCACCTCTTTACTAGACTAGTAATTGGAACAATAGTTAGAAATTCATTTTTTTTTGGCAAAAATTCGTCCCATTTTAAATTGTTGACGTTTTTTTTTTTTTTTTTTTTTTTTTTTTTTTTTATTGTTTTTGTTTTAGGTTTAGATAGAGGAAGAAAATGAAGGGGGAAGAATAGTTGAATCTGCAGTGTCTGTTCCGGGGTCTCCATCTCCCGGTCTTCTGAAAGCCCTTATGGGAGTTTGCACTTCCGTTAATTCTGTTTGTGCACACACCATTCCGAGGTTTGTTTAGATATGTTCTACAATTAATATAGTTATGAAAATCTGTTGATATTATTATTAGTAGTAATATTAGTATGGATAGTTTAATTATATTTCTTTCACATTGGTTTTAACTCATTTGTTCATTTATTTTTTTCTTTTTGATTAGTTTTTATTAAGTAAATTCTGATTTTTCTTTCAAATGTATAATTTATATGAAATTTCGTGCAGTAGCTGAAGAGTTTGTGATGATAAATGCATCATATTTTTTATTTTATTGAGATTATTTTTTAGAGTTTATAGTATTTACTGGGCAACTATTACCAATATATCGCTCCTTTCATAGATGTAACAATTCAATATTATACATTTTTGACGAGCTATGTTTTAAAATTCATTTTTCCATAAAAGATCATTGGGAATTAGCGACATTTCTTCCCCCTAGCGATATGTAATCACATAAAAAATGTCTTTGGGACAAGTTATTTCTATTGTTAAATTATAATCTCTTATTATATTAACTTGTGCCTTTTTCTCTATTAAAGAAGCGATATACTTTTGTAAATCAAGTCATTTTTACTTTTCTGCAGAAGATCTCAAAATGGCAACTGTAAGTAGTTTATGTCCGAAATAAACGTTTGCCTATGAATGGACTCTCAGATAACCTCCCATCAGTCACAGCTTTGGCAGTTAATCATTCATCTTAAACTATTCAAAATATATTCTTGCCTCGGGAGAGCAAAGGTAGGTTTTTAAGATTATATTGAAATTGACTTTATTCATATTATTGCATAGGAGGTTGATTCGCCGACTCTCATGCGAGGGGACAGCTGGGTCAATCCTCCTCGTAGCAGTGTGGAGTTTTATCTTCCTGGGGGCAGGAATTAAAACTGGCTGCGAACACGTTGGTGGTGCTGGTGTGGGATAGCAGCCTTAAAGTTCGATTTCCTGTAGTCTCCGCCGTGTTACCCTCTTAAAAGGGATAAGCACGTTAAAAGGAAGTTTTTTTCCAATATTTTCACAAGAAATTGTATTCATATGGACTTTTGTAAATTTAAGTAAATATTTGAGTGTTTTTTGTTACATATCATCAATCACCCACATGTCCCTTGTTTCCCCATTACTGGAGGTAGGGTGCTCAAACATGCCCCGGAAATCCGAGGGTATTTCCTAGAAACGCACTATAGATAGAAACTGAAAGAGGGAAGAAGAAGGATTGAAACATAATACAAATGATTGCGAAAATGAGGGAGAGGAAGAAGACTTAAAAGATTATATATATTATATTATTATATAATATATATATATATATATATAATAAAAAAATATATATATATATAATTTATTTTATATATATATAGTAAATATAATTATTAATAATAAATAAATATATATAAGATATATATATATATATATATATATATTATTATATTATATATTAGTAATATATTAGAAAACATAATCAGTGTATTGGATCTATTATTAATTATTATATAAGGTTATAAATATATGTTGATACTTTAAATATCTCAATTTATGTGGTTTTACGATTGAGACAGGCAATATGAAGTTTAATAACTAATTAAACCAGTGTTATAATTATTTTAAGATTGCAATAATCCCAATAAATGGGTTCGTAATTAAAGATCATTTTCGAGAAGATTGGGATCGAATCACTGCATGTTTCAGCTGAGAATCAATGTACCCGACTCTTTACCGTTGAGCTAAATCCTCAATGCAAGGATAGGTCAATGGTAAAGCATTGGGTACGTTGTATCTCAGTTACAACTCCGCAACATGCTGTGGTTCCACCCCCAGAGGGGGCAAGTCTTCTATATCTTCCCGCAATTTATCAATATTTATTAATATATTCAGCTGTTTAAATCTGTATCAATACTGTTGTTAATTATTAGTAAATTTATGTAATTAAAATCACAATATAAGTAACTTAGTAAGTATTAAATATTAATAAGTATTGGGTAACTCGAGTAACTTAATAAGTATTAAGTGTCTTTTTAACAACTTTATGCTGTTTCTAATTTAATATTTTCTTCTTGCATTTATTTAATTGCAAAATTATATTTGTTTGCCTTTATTATTATTATTATTATTATTATTATTATTATTATTATTATTATTATTATTATTATTATTATTATTATTATTATTACAGGAAATTAGTAATAAAATATCTTCACTAATTCAAGACCTAGAATCTCGGATTGACCCTTTCGATTTAGATGTTTTATCTCCACACATCAGTTCCAAAGTCAAAATGGCTTCTCAAAAAGTTTTGGTGAGCCATTATTATTATTATTATTATTATTATTATTATTATTATTATTATTATTATTATTATTATTATTATTATTATTATTATTATTATTATTATTATTATTATTATTTATTATTCTTTGATTCTTTATATTACCTAAGGAACAAGGTTCGAATTATTTGAGGAAAAATAAAAGTCTAAAAATTGTTAAAAGAAAAGCAGTAGAAGAATATGACAAAAGTCGAAAAGAAAGCCCAGCCATTTAAATGAATGAGTCACAGAAGATTTTACTCTTCATCAGCGGGATTCGAACACTGAAACTCCGCGTTGCTGAGTAACAAGTAACCGGCGCTTTAATCCACTAAGCCATCCACGTCCCAAAAAAAGACGCTTCAAGCGTAGTTTTTAAAGCACCCGGTTTTCTCATCCCATAATTGCTGAGTATGCTCTGTACCATTAATTAAGTAAGAACTCATCGCAATCAGAAAATCCGACCCTAAAGAGCTTCACGGGACTGCGACGGATTCTCAACTATGGTAAATCGTCATAGTGTAGTTGGGTTCATCCCTGGCCCAGGTGGGCCAACAACCAATACCCCCTCAACAACACCCGCCATTCTGCTTCTATCAGGCAACTGTTCCTTCTCGCCTCCTGCAAACTAGATTTCTCCTCCTGCAAACATTCCTTTACTGGCTTCAATCATCTTTTTCTTCCGGTCTCCCAGTAAGTAAATTCCCACCACACTCAACCACTATACATCCCTCTCGCTTAAACACCAACCGACTATGCATTTCATTCCTTTCCCACATGACGCAAACGCATCTCTACATACTTTCATTTATCTCTCTCATTCACAACACACAACTTTCAACTTCATGTCTAATTACATTATTCCTCATTTTATCAATCTTCTCAGCACCTAGCACGCCCCTAAGATTGTCCATTCTGAACACATTGAACTTTAGATCTATACTTTCTTATTCCAGACCATAGTCTCACTACTATACGATAACACAGGTAACAACAACATACCCTCATACAAGACCGTAGCACTCAAGACATAGTCTTTGAATATCACAGGTCAATTATTCCAAGGCCACCTTCCTGCCATTCACACTTTCCACTACACTCAGCATCATCCGTTTCCCTTCTCATCAACACATACCCTGAATATTAAACTCAGACTCTTGTTCAGCTGCTCACCATCTAACACGACTGTCACACTGAGGGCTATCCTTCACTCAGCAACCATAACCTTACTCTTATCTACGTTTACTTTTCAAACCCCTCCTTTTAAGCACCCAATGCCAAATCCTCTCTACCAATCTTCTCAACTCTCTTCAGATTCGCCACAAAAAAAACAAAAACAAATCAGCCGCATATAATAGGTAGGGTACCCTCCACTCATTCCATTCTCCATCATTCTAACATATTTCCGAACCCACCTCTAATTCTTCATAACCCATCCTATATAATTGAATAACCAAGGAGAACATAACACAAACCCTGTCTCACTCCGCTATTAATACTAAACCAATCACCTTATTATTATTTTTATTCTTACCACGCCTCACTATCCTCATAAGTAATCTTTTTGATTCCATTCAGAAGCCTACCACCAACACCATATCACTGACACTATAATACCTGCCATAGAGCTTTCCCTATTAACCCTATCATACGCCGTTGCAAATCCATAAAACCTAAATACAATTTATTCTTCTTCTCCTTCATTTTCTCAATCATTTGTTTCAATGTAAAGATTTGATCCACACATCCTCTACCACTCCTAAACGCACCTTGTTCTTCACCAATCAGTCCTTCAGTTATTATTATAGTTATTATTATTTGGAAACTCTATATCACCTGTTAATTTAATATGTTTTAATTTTAGCTTCCAATTCACGAAATATTTTCTTCTAATTTCCCATTTAATTTTTTTAACACCATTAGATAATAATTTACAAAGAAAGTATGAGGCATGTTTATATTTATTAGTTCCTGACCGGTTTCGTCCGTAAACCTCGGACATCTTCAGAGTTTCGATTCTAAAATATAAATACATTATTTTACACAAGATATAAGATTAAAAATTATTAAATTTTAAGCAGCATTAAAATAAAATTTAATAATTTATAATCTTAAATCTTGTGTAAAATAATTCATTTATTTGTCAGAATCGAAACTCTGAAGATGTCCGAGGTTTACGGATGAAACCGGTCAGGAACTAATAAATATAAATAGGTCTCATACTTTCTTTGTAAATTATTTTCCAGAATAGTTTTAAGAAAATTAAATGAAAATTAGAAGAAAATATTTCGTGAATTAGAAGCAAAAAGTTAAACTTATTATTATTATTAGTTGTAAGTTATTTGGTTTTGATGCAAAAATTATTTATTTTTCTTTCTAAAGGCTCTTATGGGAACAATTATACCAAGAGAGAAGCAACCACTAACTACCAAAGGGTCAAGTACTTCATCGAACAACAATATGCTTCCAATTGTACCCTCAGTGGAAATACCAAGGTTTTCAAACGTACCCTTGCCTCCTTCGGCGTCATCAAGGAAAACCAGTATTATGAATACCATTGCTTTGGAGAAACAATTAAAAGTAATTATATATATATATATATAAATATCATATATATAATAGAATAATATATATATCATATATATATATATATATATATATTATATATGATTTATAATATATAATATATATATATATATATATATATATATAATATATATATATATATATATATAATATATATATAATATATTATATATATAGTATATATATATATATATATAAATAGAGCTAGAGTAGCGCGCATATTCGCAGCGATGAAATTACCTCCCATTTGTCTTATGGTATGTAAGGTCTCCCATGACATTCCAGTGCCTAGTGGTTCGCCTTTCCCTTCTGCGTTCATATCCACGCTCAACCTCCAGACATCTTACAGACACCACCTTTTATCTATATATCATATGCACATACTTATATCCACACCCCTCTTCTAGACAACATCTTTCAGACATCCCTATCCCTTATATCCTTATGTGTGGGGGGGGAGAAAGAATTGCCAACATCCTATGTCCTGTGTGTCGTAGAAGGCGACTAAATAAACGGTGGTATTTGGGTTGGATGCCCACTACCACTTATCTTTTGCCAGGAATGCAAATGCATGCCTCGTTGAAGGTCGTGATCGCCTTTAGCGGCCTTCTATCGTTAGTCAAAAATGTATGAATCGTATGGTTACATGGAATGTCAGAGAAATAAATGTTGAGAAGAAGAGGAGAGAGGTGATGGATGTATTTAGAAAAGCAAATTTGATTTGCTCGCTGTAACTGAAACAAAAATGAAAGGAAACTGTGAAAATGAGTTATGTGGTATGAAACGAAATTGGTATGTGCTAGTGTTGAAAGGAATGAGAGGGAGAGAGTAGGAGTTGCAATTCTGATGAGTGACTTGTGGTACAGAGATATGATAGATTTTGTGTGTGAGGACTAGAATTAAAATGGTTAAATTTAAGTTTGAAAGGGTCAAGGTATGTGTGGTTGTGACATATGGTCCATCTGAGGGTAATTTTGAAGAGAGTGCCATTTTCTGGGATAATCTGAACAATGTTTTGGATGGGGTGAGTAGGAGTTTTAGATTGATTGTGTTGAGTGACCTAAATGGTTGGATAGGTGATAGGTGGCTTTGGGGTGTCGGGAGAAAATGAGAATGGTAGGAAGGTGATTGATTTCTGTGATGAGAGAGGTATGTGTGTAAGTAATACTTCCTTTAAACACAAGACTATTCATAAGTATACTAGAGTTTGTGTAGGTAGAGATGGTATCGAAGTGAAAAGTATGATTGATTTTGTGTTGGTGAAGAAGGAGATGTTGAAGTATGTGATGGATGTTAGATCAGTGAGGGGGTTAGGAATGGGATTATCGGATCATTATGTTGTTTTATGTAAAATTAAATTAGTGAAGGCTTTGATGGAGAGAAGGTGATAAAGAAGGAAGTGGGTAGAATTAAGAGTGAAAAGTTAAGTGAACAACGTAATAAGAATAAATATTTAAGAGCGCTTGCAAATAAATCAGTTGAATGTGAACAAGTTAAAACTGAACAAATGTGGAAGCAAATGAAGGAAGCAGTTGTTAGTAGTGCAAAAGAAGTATGTGAATGTGCTAAAGTAGGAAGTAAATGTTAACAGTGAGTGGTGGAACGAAGAGCTGATGCAAGCAGTTAAAAGTAAAAAAGAAGCTTGGTTGAATGTGCTAAAACTCAATGATGACAAGAGTCTTATTAAATGTTTGTAATGTATATAGTTAGGGGGGGAAAAAAGTATACTAATTAAATATGAGTACGTAGGAGGAAAAAAGAGGTATATGAACAGTTTGGAAGGAGAGTGCATGGGGACTTACAAGGCAATAGGAATCTCTGGAGAAGTCGAAGGTTAAGAATGAGAATAAGGGGAATCTGTTTGTATTAATGAATAAGGATGGTTCTTTCGTAACTGATGAAATTAATGTGAGGGGAGTGTGTAGGGAACACTTAGAAATCCTTGCATTTAACATTGGCAGTAATGAAGAGGTGATAGTGTATGTGTGTGGGGTTGATGGGGCAAGAAGGAATAGGTATATGGGGATGAGGGTTTTTAGTAAAGGAGGAGGTAATGGGTAGAGTGAGAAAAGTTGAAGAATGGTAAATCTGCAGGTATAGATGAAAATTACTGATAAATTGATCAAGAACGGAGGCGAGATGGTGATTGATTGGATTTGAAAGTTGTGTAACAAAGCATTTGTGGAGGGTATAGTTCCGAGGAATTGGAGGAGAGTAGTAATATTACCTTATGTAAGGGTAAGGGGGATAAAGGTAACCGTAGGAATTAAAGGTAATTAGTTTATTGAGTGTTGTAAGCGAAGAATATATGCTGGTATTTGGTCGAAAGAGTGCGCTCGATGTTCTGCAGGCACTGATTGGTGAAGAACAAGATGCGTTTAGAAGAGGTAGAAGATATGTGGATCAAATCTTTACATTGAAACAAATGATTGAGATAATGAGTGAAGAATAAATTGTATTTAGGTTTTATGGATTTGCAACATGCATATGATAGGATTAATAGGGAAGCCCTATGGCAGGTGTTAGTGATATATGGTGTTGGTGGACTCACCGTGGTAGGCTTCTGAATGGAATCAAAAGTATGTATGACGATAGCGTGTGTAAGAATAAATGGAGTCGAAAGTGATTGGTTTAATATTAATAGCCGAGTCAAGCAGGGATGCGTTATGTCTCCTTGGTTATTTAATTTGTAAATGGTGTGGTGATGAAAGAATTAGAGGTGGGGTAACAGGGGATAGTGTTAGAATGATGGAGAATGGAAGAGAGGGGGGGGTGCCCTACCTATTATATGCTGATGATTTAGTATTGTGTGGCGAATCTTGAGAGAGTTTTAGAGGATTGGTAGAGATATTTGATAGGGTGTGTAAAAGGAGGGGTTTGAAAGTAAACGTGGATAAGAGTAAGGTTATGGTTGTGAGTGAGGACAGTCCTCAGTGTGGAGTTATGTTAGATAGTGAGCAGCTGGAACAAGTGTCTGAGTTTAAATATTTAGGATATATGTTGGATGAAAAGGGAACAGATGTTGCAGAGTGTAGTAGAAAAGTTGAGAATGGCAGGGACAGGTGGCTGGTCCCAATTAAATCGTTGGTGGATGTAAAGGGACTAAGTCTTAAGTGCGCTAGGGTCTTACATGAGGGTATGCTGTTACCTGTGTTAATGTATAGTAGTGAGACTATGGTCTGGAATAAGAGGTATAGATTAAGTACAAATGTGTTCAGATGGAAAATCTTAGGGGCAGTGTTAGGTGTGAGAAGAATTAATAAAATGAGGAATGAACGTATTAGAGAGTTGTGTGGTGTGAAGAAAGGGATAAATGAGAGAATGAATAAAAGTAAGTTAAGATGGGTTTGGTCATGTGGAAAGAATGAATGATAGTCGTTGGTTAAGCGGATGTAATAGTGGCGAGTGTGTTGGAACCGACCGGCTGGAGACCGAAGAAAAGTGGATTGAATCGGTGAACGAATGTCTAAAAGTGGAGAGAAATGTGAGTTTGGCAGAGGCGAGAAGAGAGACTCATAATGGAGTGAATGGCGTAGTTTTGTAGGAGGCAGTAGTCGTGAATATGTCCCAGTGGATAAACTCTAACATTGACGATTTACCATAGTGAAGGGTCCGTCGCGGTCCCATGAAGCTCTAGGGTGGATTTTCTGTCTGTGACGAAGTTTCAGTAATTAATGGTAGCAGAGGGGGCGGTAAGGCCTGGCTTTCTTTTCGACCTTTTGTAATGTTCTTTACTGCTTTTCTTTTCCGATGCTTGTACAAAGCACCTTACGCCCCAGTCTTGGGGCAAAGAGGAAGATAAAGAAAGAAAGAAAGAAAGATATATATATATATATATATATATATATATATAATATATATATATATATTTTTATATTTTATTTTTTTTTTTTGTATAGTATTTATGTATTATTATATATATATATATATATATATTATTAATATATAATAATAATAATATATATTATATATATCTATAATATATATATATATATATATATATATATATTATATATATATATATAATATATATATATACTATTATATATATATATATATATTTTTTTTTTTTTTTGTCGGCGATCGCGTTGTTCCAATTCAGCTCCTCCAAATCCGGAAAGCCATGTCTCAAGCACCGCCTTCACACGGTCTTCCTCTAGATGTTCTTCTTGTCTTCACTCCCAATACCTCTTCCTACCTTTCTGTCATCCATTCTTTCTTATTTATGATGGGACAAACTTCCACCCTCTCTCTAAGTCACTCATTTCTCACTTTATCTTTTCTGCTCTTTCCCAGTATTATTTTAAGAAGTCTCATTTCACCGACTTGTATTCTGCTTTTTGTTTTAGTGGTTGTCATCCAGCCCTCTTCTCCACACAGCAGTATTAGTGTTAGATTGATCTCAAAAACAACCTTCTTTGCTTATAGAGTCAAGTTTCCATCCTATTTGCAATGGATAGAAAGCTCCCACGCATCTGCGTATTTGCTTATTCTCTGCGATATCCATACCTTCTCTTACCCCTAATTACACTTCCTAGGTACTTAAAGGATTCAACCTCACCCATACTTTTACCATCGATCTGAACGCTATCTTTTTTCATCCCTTTCCCTCCTCACCCTCAGGATCATAGGTTTGTCCTTATTCATCAGCCTCCTCGATACACTTATTCCATCTACTGAATCCTATGTCAACATCCTCTCTTCCTATACTACAGAAAGCAATATCATCTGCGTATGCTGAAATACCACACTTTGCTACTCCTTCCGATCTCTTGTTGAATCTCTGTATAACTTTGTTTATATACTCCACACACAAAGGAGATGGAAACACGCTACCTTGTTTAACTCCAGTTTTTACCTCGAGCCACCTATCCTTTTCCTGTGTAGTACAGTACGGACTCTGCATGAACATGACTTATGTAAGCACCTAACTGCTCCCAGCGGCCAGCATTCTTCCTGACATTCCGTATTCTCTTTCCATACCTTACTTCTAGAAACCGAATCGAAGGCCTTCTACAGGTCTATAAAGGCCACATTTACCCCACATGATGTCTCAAACCAAAGATAAGATCTGTTGTTCCTTTGCCCTGTCTGTAACCATGCTGTTCATCAACTAACTGTGCCTCTATTCATTCTCTCCGTCTCTTTTCTTATCATTCTTTCTTACACCTTTACTATACCGTTTATCAGTTATATGCCCCTGTAATTTGAACTAATGGCAGAATCTCCTTTACCCTTATATATTGGTATGATTGCAGTCTTTCCCCATTCCTCGGGCATTTGTCCCCATCTCCAACACTTGTTCGGAAATTGCGATGTATAATTTTTAGTTAAATTGCTAGCTTATTTAATCAGATCTATTCCTTTACCATCCTCCTCTCCGGGAGCTTTACCTCATTTCATTTTGGCTAACGCCCTTTCAAACTCTTCTCACGAGAACTCCTACTCTATCGCTTCATCCAGCATCTGAAATTCTCCATCCTATCTCTCTTCTTCATTTTCCCTTTGCTGTTTCTCATTCATCAGCGATTCGAAATACTCTGTCCATCTTTTGCTAATTTCTCTTGATGTCACTTTTCACATTTTTTAAATTGTTGACTTAGGGTTTAGCTTTTCGATATGATTTTGCATGTTCACGTATCAAGGACCTATTTCCCTTGAGGTCCTCTAACCTCCTACCCAACACCTCCCAGCATATCTCTTCACTATCTCTGCCTCGTTTCTGGCCAGCACATGTTCAAACTCTTGATTTAGGACTTTCCTTAACCATTCCCTCATGCTTTTTTATCTTTTGTTTTGCAGTTCTTTTCACTTCCGTCCATTAAGGTTTGTGCCATTTTCTTCCACCACCCATTTAATCTTCTCCCAACACCTCTTTCGCTATTTCCTTCAAACTCCTCTCAATCCTCGACCATGTACTTTCTTACTTCCCTCGTCTAACTCGCTCAGCTTTGTATTCATTTGCAACTCGTATTTCGTTCTTAAATTTTCACTTTTAGACTTTTTATTTTTATAATCTTTCGCTTATATAGTAATTGTTTCTTGAAGTTAGTTAGCTTAATTTTTGCCGTAATCATTCTATTGTCTGAATCTAACTTTAAACATTACACACGATTTTCCTATCTGATGAGAGAAAGTATCTATTATAGATTTCTAATTAAAACTTCTTGTCTTGTAGTCTAACTCCATCTGTACCTTGCATGTGTGTGACTTTCTATGTTGTAAGAAATCGTTCATTATTTTTTAGTCGTTTCTCACGCACATGTCTATCAGTCTTTCTCCCTTGGCCTTCTTCACTTCTTCTCGAAAAGGTAAATTCCCACCCATCATCAGAGACACTGCTCTCCTCCTCCCCATATGCTTCTCCCAAGCTTTCCATAAAATTATCTTTCTCCTTGTGGGCAACACTGTCGAGTGGCATACACCTGAAACATTCGATAGTTTCTGTTACCTAATCCATTGTCCACACCATCAATCGCTCACTAATCAACTGGCAATCCTGAATGAAAGATGCCAATACAGGTCCTATTCCCATTGCAACTATGTCTACAACCTCCACCTATGGTTTCCGAATATATCTGAATATAAACCTTCCCCAACACCTTTACCTCTCTCCTTTCCCGCGATTCTCATCTCCACCAAACCTATCTTCCTCTCCTTCATAACATCCAGAATCTCTTCTTCCTTATCATTATGAGTAGCAATATTCAAACTACTCGGATCTTATCCATAGTGTTGTCGAATTCTAGTTCCGTTTAAGGTTTAGGGTTCGACTTTTTAAAATCCATCCGTTTTCCGAAGCTAAACCTAGAGAATTTCAAGTGTAGTCTTTTTTTTTATCTCAACAGCTTGCTAGGCCTATCATGTGACCCCTTCTTCTTTATCCGGGCTTGGGACCGGCATAGGATGCTAGATGTTGTTCCCCATGGTAAATATATAAAACAAATTGTAATGAACATTTTCGTGCTTCTGTTTCAGGGAAGTAAATCAATCGTAGGTTGAACGTTACATTTTGTTTGCCTCGTTTTATCAGGTAATGAACGATTATGCAGTGAACATTATGTAACGTGTGTAATGGATTATTATTATTATTATTATTATTATTATTATTATTATTATTATTATTATTATTATTATTATTATTATTATTATTATTTTACGTTTAACAATAATAATAATTGGAATAGTTAGTTAATAGTTAGAATGATGGAGAAAGGAAGAGAGTGGATGGTGCCCTACCTATTATATGCAGATGATTTGGTTTTGTGCGGTGAATCTGAAGAGAGTTTGAGAGGATTGGTAGAGGGATTTGGCAGAGTGTAAAAGGAGAGTTTGAAAGTAAACGCAGAGGCTAAGATGGCGCCGTGGCTGTGGGAGTGAGGATAGTCCTGGTGTGTGGAGCAGGCGATGGTGAGCAGCTGGAAAATGTGTCTTAAATTTAAGATATATGTTGGATGAAAGGGAACGAATGATGCAGAGTGTAGTAGAAAAGTTGTGAATGGCAAGAAAGTGGCTGGTGCAATTAAAGGGATGTAAAGGGATGGTGGATGTAATGTAATGGAGTGGAGCTTGGAATGAATGGAAGGAAAGGAATGAGACTATGGAACTGGAAGGGATGGATGGAATGGAGGGACAGATAAATGGAATGGAATGGAAGGAAGGAAGGAGATGGACAGTGGAATGGAAGGGATTGAACAACAGGAGAGAACAGAGTCTAAGGCCAAGCGAAGAAGGCAAACAGGAGTGAATGGCGGGCTTTGTGAGGGGGGTATGATTGTGGCCCACCCGAGCCAATGCCCCACATTATCGAGATGCCATAGTGAGGGTCCGTCATGGTCCCGTGAAGCTCTAGCATAGGGTTTCACTGGACTGCGACTGCCCCTCACTAATAGGTATAGAGGTGGCGGTAAGGCTGGGCTTTCTTTTCGACTTGTGTCATATTCTTCTACTACTTTTCTGTTTCCGGTGCAAGGTGAATAATAATAATAATAATAATAATAATAATAATAATAATAATAATAATAATAATAATAATAATAATAATAATAATAATACATAATAATAATAATAATAATAATAATAATAATAATAATAATAATAATAATAATAATAATAATAATAATAATAATAATAATAATAATAATAATAATAATAATAAAACACTAAGATGTGTTTGATCAGTACTTATAATGCATTAAAATTATTTACACTAATAATTTTCCCCCTTTTGTATGTGTAAAGTGTTTTTTTTCTCTCTTTTTGACTTGTAACAATGAAAACGATCATTTGGAAAGAATATACCATAAAAATTAACATTTATTTGTTAACTACTAACATAAAATTAAAATGATGATGTTTCCTACAGTTTATATAACCGTTTTTTAGTGTTTGTGATAACTTATCAGTCGAAATTTTACAATTTCGGTAATCCAACCCTTCTTTCGTTTTTTTTCTATTTATTTATTTATTTTTACGATTACCGGATAGAATAACGAATAAAACAAATGAATACGCATCAATGTTATTCTTCATGCATTTTATGGGCACTTATGAAGGTAATGGGTAAAAGTTTGCTTTGTCTTTTGCCGAAATAAAAGTTCGTATTGCCAGTATTTGTGTATTATTGCGTCAAGCTTGTTTCAAGTATTTACATTTCTATTGATGTAACTTTAATAAAAGAAGGTTCTAGCTGGATATATTTTCACAAGTTGGATTAGGTAAAGGTATTCAGGGTTAATTATACCTTTAATGTTGCGGGGATTTTTTTTTTTTTTTTACCTTGTTTTAATTGAATTGATGAGTGGAAAAAAGGTACTAGTTCAAAGTAACCCATGTTTAGATAAAACCATAAATCAATGATATATGCAAAGAACTAACCGTTTTTAGATGAAGAACAGTACTAATACAAGGTCAGTTGCAGCTACCTATAGCGTTGAGTGACTTGCGTTAATTATATATGAAACCAAAAGTTATTTTTTTTGCAAATATCTCAAAATGAAACCAGTACCATTTTTCCACTCGCTAATTCAATTAAATTTGCCTATTTGTAAGAGTGCTATTTATTATTTTATTTCCAGAATCCTTTGGAATTGAGCTCCTCTGCGTCATCACGAGATACAAATACGTCAGTGACGTCATCGAAAAGCACAGCATCTTCCATATTTTCAGCAATGAGTTCCTCGTGGTTCGGAACGTAGCGATTATTAGATGTTCGCGTTATCCCTTCATATGGAACTCAATATTGGGAGATATTTTTAAATTGTTGATAAATTTAAATATTTCAATTTTTATCTTTGTTATAACTAGATTAAAAGATTTACTATTGTTATAAGCTGTTTAAATTCTTTTAGGGGCATTCTTTTTATTTTGGAGATTTATGTATTCTTTAGTACTATTACTATTTAAATAATAATAATAATAATAATAATAATAATAATAATAATAATAATAATAATAATAATAATAATAATAATAATAATAATAATAATAATAATTACGTTTAATCTGGTCACATTTTATCCTGAAGTTTAAAACTTAATTTTGCGGTGCGAAAATGTTCAAGTTTGCCGTTTTTCACTTATAATCACTTAATAGGGTTGACATTCAAATTTTGCCACGCCGAAAGCGCGAATATGTTCGGAAAGTTATAACCCCCCCCCCCCTTCCTACGATCGGTTCGTTCGTTTATTTTTCCATATATTTTATATTCCTATGCGAACATTTAAACCACTTTTCCTCAAAACTACAAATATGCGCTTTCGTGGTTTTGCCATTGTACCTTTGATATCATTTATTATAAAAAAATATATAATATTGCGATAATGAAGGGTGTTATTAATAATAATAATAAGAGTATTTTTTTTTACGCCTCGTGGCGCAGAAGGTTGACTCGCCGACTGTCATACGAGAGGACGCTGGTTCAATTCTCCGCGTAGCAGTTGGAGTTTTATCTACCTGGGGGCGAGAATTAAAACTCGACTGCGAACACGTTGGTGGTGCTGGTTTGGGATAGCCGACCTTAAAGTTCGATTTCCTGTAGTCCCCCCCATGTTACCCTCTGAAAATGGGATAAAGCACGTTAAAAGGTATTTTTTTTTGTCGAATAAAATTTTTAGTATTTTATAAGTGCTTAACACGCATGTTTTGAGTTAACATTTACTTAGTGCCTTTTCACATTCGTTACAACATTCCTCGTATTTTTCATCTCTTTGATCGAATGGTATAATAAATACTCCACTACTCATGGGTCGGAGTGCGGGGGAACGGAGTCTTGTAACTCAAATCTTCCAAAAATGTGCTTTATATATAGATTATATAAGTTACATTTTTTTTTTAAAGATTGCATCCCACGGGCATTGCTCTATTCTGGGAGGATAACTACTACTACTACCTATAGTAGTTACCCTCCTATTCAAGGAGGGTAACTACTATAGGTAATTGATACCTAGAATCCACGATAGCGACTGTATATTCAAATGTTTAAAAAAATATTTTTTCTATGATTAGGGAGTTAAATTCATTATAATGATGATGATGATGATAATTTTTTTCTTTATCCTCCCTAGACATCACCACAGACGGGATAGGGTGCGTAATTTGCGCGGAAATAGGATAGTTAAGTAGGAGAGCATTACGTAAGTCGAAAGGAAAGCTCATAACCAAAAAAAAAAAAAAAAAATCTTAAGTGCGAGCCCATCGCAGATAAAAATCAGCTCTAGGGCTCCACAACACCTCGACGGACCCCCACTGTGGTATTTCGTGATTCTAGGGGTTCATCTCTTGGGCCAGGCTCACAACCATACCCCCTCACAATACCTGGCCATTCACTACTATTATGCATCTTCCTTCTCGCCTCTGCCAAACTCGCATTCCTTTCCTTCAGACATTCCTTCACTGACGCGATCCACTTTTTCTTCGGTCTCCCAGCTGGTCGATTCTCAAGCCATTCACCACTATACATTCGTCTAACCAACCGACTATCATCCATCCTATCCACATGACCATGCCATCTTGATTCACATTCATTTATTCTCATTCACGCCTTTCTTCACACCTCCGCTTTCTAACACGCATATTCCATCATTTTATCAATTCTCACCTAAATAGTAATAATTATTATTATTAATTATTATTTTATGTAGTTCTTTTAAAAAATGAAAAAGTTATTGAGCGATCTCATTTCTTTGTTTCCTTTTATACTATTTTATTATTTTTAAATTTACCAAAATTTCCGAGTGGTTTGCAGGTAGTTTTGCTTGAAATAGATATTCAAATTGAATTTTGAAGTTTTCTTCTTTTTTTTTTTTTAATACTATACACCAGGGGTTTTAATCTATAGGTCCGTGACCCAAACTTGGTTCGCAGTTATTTCCGAGATGGTCGCCGTAGCATTTCAGAATTTTTTTTTTAAAATTTAAATTTAACACTTTTAAAACACGGAAATAAGTACAGATTGAAGATATGGGTAAGTTTTGAATAGTTCCTAAACTCATATTATTACATTATCATTTTTAATTTCAAAATAAACCGTGAGGTAGCGAAGTTGATCGTCTTGTAGATATTGGGTCGTGAACAAATAGGTTAAGAACCTCTTGTCCTACACAGAAGTATATAAAACCTTCGGATCATTTAAATTTTATGTAAGTTTTGTTTTTGGGATGGGAGGAGAGATGGTTTTGATTTCATAAACCTCACCTTCTCTCCTCCCCCCCCCCTCCTCCATGTCTTTAAAATTGAAATATTATACATATATTTTTAAAGTTGGAACATTAAATTTCTTATTTGTCACACAGTTTAAACATGTACTTGCTTAATGAGTAGAATATTTGCGAAATGATGATAAATAAGTTTAGTTGAACACGTTTGATAAAAATTGTAATAAAGTATTTCGATATTTTTTGTCATTTTATTTACAAATTTAAAATATAGAAGTAACAGTAATTAGAAAAATATGTTTGGCCATTGTATAGGAAAAGTTAACATTTGCATAACATCTTCGAAATGTTAAGAGAATAAATACCTATAAAATTATAACTCTGTTAATTTTTACATAGATGAAGTATGAAGACCAACTAAATTTTAGTATTATTTAGGCAATAAATGTTAAGGTGTGTGTGGACTAATAAGTGATATGGTTATTACCATAGAAGCAAGTTGGTGGTATTTCTGGCGCTCATTAAAGGTGTCTTCTTCTTAGTTAGACATAACTTTCATTTTTCATAGAATATAAATTTCTCTGGTTTAGGTGTGTAGAATGCCCTAAAAGTTTATAGTAGAGTTCATACTATTCATTATCAGCAAAGATTGCGACTTTTTCACTTGGGTTTGAGATGCTTTGCACTCTACCCAGGGAGGACAGAGAATAAAGGGTAGAGCTTTGAGTTCTAATAAGGGCCTATTCGAGTATTCACAGAACTAATTTTCATTTTTGTTACAGATGGGACTGATTCACAAAGTTCATTTCAAGTTTTCCCTTAACTTTATGAAGTGCTCTGTTAAAGGCTCTATAGTAGTAATTGGAGTTGATAGTACATCTGTAAGAATATATCTTTTATAGCTTTTGGATGGTATTCGATTATATACACAGGTTTTATAGGATCGTGGATCCGACGTCGGTCGTCAACAGACCGTATGGACATCTGGAAAGACAAGGGCTTTCCAGACAATATATAGTCGAACCCAGACAGAAGCCTTCCAGATTAAGGGTCATGGGTTCAAACTGTAGTTTGGGTTCCGTTGTCCTTTAATCCTTCTCTAGTCATTTACCGTTTCAAGCATCATTGGCGGTCGAATGTTTAACCAAAATTAATTGGTTCCTATTTCGGATGTCGAGCTTATAAGGGTTGTTTCCAAGAGTCTACGAGAATTGGCAGGGCTTTTATTATAAATGTTCCAAAGGGACCAGGAATATAGGACCAGTTGTAATGGCCGATTTTAAGTTTTCCCGGACAAGAAAAAGTGTGCTGCGGTTCATTCACACTCCATATGAGCAGGTCAGGTCGCGCCAGATTCAACCTTCCAATAAATAGAAAGGTATTGGCGCTCACCTACCCCTCTGAAATAATAGGAAAAGTATACATACATAAAGGAGCATGTAAAGAAATTAGAGCAATTTTTTTTTTTAAATACAGAAGACAATTGATGATACAGGCCTAATAGCTCAGAAAAAATAAAAATTTACAAATAAATGAATAATAATACCACCACAAATGACACAAGAGATTAGAGGAAAGAAACCACATGAAATGGGGGAAAGCATACGAAAATGTAAATTTTTTTGCAGATATTAAGCAAACATTGCATTTGGCTCACACACTACAGCCAAGGAAGTTCACTCACAGGATGGAGTGGAGGGGAGGAGGGATAAAAGTCAATTTTATCACCAAATAATTTCTTTTTAAATACAAGAAACTTTTAATTAAATTTTAAAAGCAAATCTGGTGACTTTGTAACTTTTTCTTCAGATTGTTGTACTAGAAGAATTTTTTAATTCAATAGGTATGATGCCATAGGAAAAAAATTAGGAAATCTTGTTCATATAGGCAACGTGAAGGAAAGAACCGGGACTACTTACAAATATTGTTAGCATCCTTCCCTTAAAACTGAACAGTTATTTAATCGCAAAGAACTCATCTAAACAGAATTAGTAGGCCAGAAGTTGTGGTTACTTCAGTGACTAAAAACCTGGATTTCAAAATGTTCACATATTAAGAAAATTACAGAAAATTAAAAAAGTGGCAAAGAAATAAAAAGAAAAATTAATTAAATTATTATTAAAGAAATGTCTTCCCAAAACAGAAAAAAGCGAATCATACTTTTACAAACAATAAAGGAGAAAATACCAAACGGTTGATCACTAGAAGCAAAAATTTTGAGGAGAAAAGTCTCTCTTTTTCTTTTAAATTATGCTTTAATAAGAGGGCACTTCTGGAGGTTGTGAAATAAAAAATTCCAGATTAATAGATCTGAGAGTACTGTGGTCGTTCATAAATGTTCAGATTAATCAAAGATGCTAAAGTATCCTTACCTAATAACTCTAGCCTTAACTATTTTGCCAGCAGTTTTCTTTAAGGAATTTAAAAAATTCCATTAATAAATTTAATACCTCTTTATTCTGTTCACACCGCGAAACGAACAAACGTGCGCCAAAGGGCTTGCACAAAGAAATTAAAAAAAACTACTCTACATATAAAATACTTTTAATTATTCTTATTTTGATTGCATACCAAATTAATTTTATCATTTTCACACCTTTTCATTTTGCCATTACCCTCCTAATGACTTGGAGCCATTTTAACAAATATTCGAATTTTGATAAAAACTTTGTTCGCAAAAATTTAAATTTTTTTTTTTTTTTTTTTTTAATGATTTTAGCACCTGTGCTTTTGGATTTATAACATCTTACAGTCAAGGTTGTGAAATCCGAGATGATTTAACATATTTTTATAATGATAAAAATAGCAGAGTGAAATTGATATCGGATTTGCATATAATAGACAAGTGTTAGTACCTTATTTGGAAATTTACCTAAATTAATTAAGCCTTCTTGGGTCATTTCAACTTATAAATTCATTAAAAATTTTGTAGATTTAAACAAACATAGTTCAGGATGTAAAATTTTGTATATCCTTTCTAAGGATTCTTTTATTTAAGTTTCTAACTACTCAAATCTAAAAGTAGTCATAAATAATGGCAGATATTAACAAGGAAATGAAAACATAGAAACAATAAATAAAAATTTACTATAAAAGATTTTTTTTATATAGAAGAAACTATTAAAATTAGCACCAAAAACATATCACAGCAAACCTCACTTAACCTTAGTCGTCTAAAACAGAGTCAAGCCAATCTTCCAAATTTTCAACTTCAGACTCTTTCACCAAGACAGGAGCTTGTTTTGGAGTGTTAAGAGGTTTGTTCAAATCGATTGGGGTTTGTTTGGGTTGTGAAACATTATCTGGAGAAGTTTTATCAGATTTTTTATCTACATCAGTTTTCTTTAAAAATTTGTTAGCTTTTGCGAGTCCGAAGTTAAACTGCGGTTTATTTTCCTGTTCCTTTGGGGCGTTTGTAATTGACTCAGTTTTCGCATTCGAAAGTTTTGGTGCCTCGTTCTTAGCCTCTTTAGGAGTTTCTATCTTAGCTTTGGTATTAGACTTATTTGGAGTCTTTCCTTTGTTTTTCTTTTTATCCTCTGACATATTAGCAGTAGGAGATGTAGAATCCGAGAGTGGTTCCGCAATGGTAGACTTCTCCTGCTGTGTAAAATCTGGCGTACTCTCACGAGCAAATTTATCTAAATCCACATCCGTTGGTTCTGGTTTGAATGCTGATGAAAATTTCAGAGTGGCGTCCAAAGTATTGTGTGTTTCATTCGATTTTGGTTCTTCTGCATTTAGCCTTATAGGTTCATTTTCGTTTAATTTTAAACTCTCTAATATTTTTTCATTTATTTCAATATCTGTAATATATTCTTGATCTGGTTTGTAAGACATGCGGTTTTTTTCCGCTGCTGCTTTCATGCAAGTAACGGTGAATATCTATTGGAACAACAAAATACATTAAAATAGTATAATACAATACCAATATAAACTAGCTAATATTGTGCTAAAATTTGCTTAAATGAGAGATAGAAATATACAATATTCTATCCCCAGATTGGGGATGAGGTCCGTAGCATACACCGAAACAGAAAAGTAGAAGAACATGACGCAGGTTGAAAAGAAAGCCCCTCCCTTTACAGTTCACTTTATACCCCCCAAGTGAGAACTCGTCGCAGTCAGATAATCCACCCTAAAGGTTTCACGATACTGCAGGGACCCTCACTGTGGTATCTCGTCAATTTGAGGTTCATCCCCTGGGCAAAGCACACAACATATCACCTCACAAAACCCCGCCATTCACTCCTGTTATGCGCCTTTCTTCTCGCCTCTGCCAAACTCACATTCATCTCCTTCAGGCATTCCTTTACTGACTCGATCAACTTTTTCATCCGTTTCCCACCTTTTGAAAGAGAGGTCTGTGTGGAACTACTCCAAATGTATGAAGCATACTCCATACTGGGACAAATGTAATATTAAAATAATGCTGTTTGAATATAAAAAAGTACGAATGAAGTAAAAACGCAAAACAAAACTTACAAACTGAAATTCTAGTTGGCCCGTTTGCAAAATGTATTTCAAAAATAGTGAGGATAAAATATTTTTTGCCTTGGTAAAATTACTAAACTTGTCACCAATCACCTTTTTGCTTTCAATCGATGATATCAAGTTGAAAAATAAAAAGTGTCAAAGAGAAGTATATGAAATAACACTGTCATTGGGTTTGAAGTGTTTTTACTGAAATTTCCCCTACATCTTGCATTTGTATGCCTAAAAGGTAAATTTTATTGATTGTATGGTCCACAACACATGCCAAAACCCCGCCATTCACTCCTGTTATGCGCCTTTCTTCTCGCCTCTGCCAAACTCACATTCATCTCCTTCAGGCATTCCTTTACTGACTCGATCAACTTTTTCATCCGTTTCCCACCTTTTGAAAGAGAGGTCTGTGTGGAACTACTCCAAATGTATGAAGCATACTCCATACTGGGACAAATGTAATATTAAAATAATGCTGTTTGAATATAAAAAAGTACGAATGAAGTAAAAACGCAAAACAAAACTTACAAACTGAAATTCTAGTTGGCCCGTTTGCAAAATGTATTTCAAAAATAGTGAGGATAAAATATTTTTTGCCTTGGTAAAATTACTAAACTTGTCACCAATCACCTTTTTGCTTTCAATCGATGATATTAAGTTGAAAAATAAAAAGTGTCAAAGAGAAGTATATGAAATAACACTGTCATTGGGTTTGAAGTGTTTTTACTGAAATTTCCCCTACATCTTGCATTTGTATGCCTAAAAGGTAAATTTTATTGATTGTATGGTCCACAACACATGCCAAATTTTCACAGCACAAATCCCAAAATTTGGTAAACCCTGTGGTAGCCCTTACAACAAAAGTAAAAAAATATTTTTCCTTATGCTTAAACAAAAAAACTATTGAAATACTTCTAATGTATGAGGAGGTTAAGTTTCAATTATTGTTGGTGAACAAATGCAAACAAAGAATTTTTTTTTTTGATGCAACAGGTTTTAACGTAAAAAAAAAAAAATACAAAATTATTTTATGTAATTGTAAATCAAACTCAGCGTCAGCTTACCGGTAAAGATTCAGATGGAACTTTTAACTGTTCATAAAGCGGTATAGTGCCAAGAGAAGCGATGAGATCAGCCACTTTTAGAGCACCTAAGCCATGGTTTTCAAGATGAGACTCATCCACATTTCCCCAAGACATTTCTCCCTTTAGATGGAGAAATCCTCCAGTAGAATTGTTCACTGACAAAAAAGATAAAAAAAAGTTTACATACTTAATTTATACAGAATTAACGTTATAGCATTAAAACTTTACTTGCAAGACAATAAATATGTTAAAAAAAAAAAAAAAAAAATGAATGGAAGGAAATACAATAATTATGTTAAAACTCGCATGAAAATGGCCTCTATATGACATATTAATGAATCATTTAAATTATTTTACCAACCTGTCAGAGGTATTACAGTTTCCTTTCCAACCGTTTACAGTAATAGAAATGAAAATTATTTTAATACATTCTTTCTATCAAGCGTGAATTACAGTTACAGACTTACCACTTAAATTTAAAACCTGAGAAAAATCTTCCCCCATCAAATAATCTTCCCCATCTTCAAGTTCATCTTCTTCAGGAGGCAAATCATCATACCGTAGCCAGTTACTTATGACCTCTGATCGTCGATACTTTTCTGGCTCAGGAAGGGATGGAGCTTCCTCCTTGCTCTCCTTTGATTTTGTTTCCATTATCATAACTATAATAAAAAACAAAATAAACAAGAACTGTAAACTTACAAAGCAAAGTTAGAGGTAAATTATTTTACCAGCTTCGACTGCAGATTCACCATTTTAAAATACTTTCCTCTGACACTACCCAAAAACTTTGTTGAACCGAGTCTCCAGCCCCATAGCCCTATTTTTTTAATTTTTTTTTCTTGTATTCAATGTTGCATATTTTTCTAAATCTTAAATTTTTTAAATTTTAAAAATTATCTAATTCAGAATCAAGAGTCGATATGTTCCCATTAACGGAGCTTTAAAAGTGTTCAAGGGCAAAGAAAATGGGGAAAAAGTAGAACAAAGGAGTGTTCAAGAATTTCCCATTGAAGTCTTATATATAAGAATGAGCACAGCTTGTAAGTCTAGGGTAAGAGAGCTGGTCAGTGAAAGGAAGTGACTGTGTAAAGAAACAAATTCTATTGCGTTTGAGTGGGATACTTTCAAAGTACGTAGCCCTGTCATATAGTAAAAGGATCATAGGACTAAGTAATAAAATTATATTATAAAAGTTGTTTATGCTTCCTAAATATTTAATCACATAGCTACATTATAATTGTTTTGATGGCTTCTTATATATAAATAGCAAAATGCAACGTAAACATAAATTTCTAGTTATTTACATATAGTGCTTTAATACTAATCATCTTTTACCAATCCCAACAGGATTTGTCTGACACAAATACCAAATTTTTTTTATCATACTGAGTAATATATATATATATATATATATATATATATATATATATAATATATATATATAGTATATATATATTATATATATATATATATATATATATATATATATATATAGTATATATATATAATATATATTATATATATATATAGTATATTATACCGTATATATAATTATATATATATAATATATATACTATATATATATACTATATATAATATATAATATATATATATATAATAGTATATATATATATATATATACGTCTATATAATATATTTTTTTTATATAGATAATATATATTATAGTATATATATATATATATATATATATAATTACCTGGCTCATATTCTCTTTCTTCTTGAAATGCTACATTTGATCCGGTCTGAGGTTTTCGAGGTTGTTTTTCATAGTCAGCTCTTCCTCTGGATGAACCTCCTCTACCTCGGTTACTATTGCCTCCCCTCTCAGGCCTTCTTTGAGAAGGATACCTTCTCTCTTCCTGTGGACGACTATTTGAAACAACATGGGTGGATTCAACACTACATTTTTGTTCAGAGTTAGAACTAGAATTACTATCTATACTAGGACTTGCTTCTGTTTTTTCTTGGCTAAAATTATTATTTGTGGATCCACCATCACCATTTTCGGTGTTTTCCTTGGTTGACGGCACAAAATCTAAAACAAAAAGAATATTTTACCTCAAAATAGTTAAAATCAGAGTATGTTGGCTTTGATTTTGGAGTGGAATTTGATAGGTAGGTAGATAAAAAAAATTATGAGCATTATTGTAACAAAATAGTGATAATGATGCTTTATTCTTATAATAAAATTATTCAAGAGAAGTTTAATAAAATATGTATAAAATTCTTTTTAAAAAATGTAATTTTTTCTAACTTACTTTATTCTATGGCATTCCTTTTACAAAAATTTAATTTTTTTCAACTTATTTTATTCTATGACAATGTGAGAAGGTCCTTTAATATAAATATTCCTAATCTACAGCTCAGATCTAGTTTGAAACAAATCCTTATTCTTAAAAGAGTCTATACAAAATCATGATGACTTAAAAGACCCAATATAAATAAAAAACAATTTATTAATTTTCAAACAATCTCATTTATGTCTTGAATGCATTTGTACAATTTCTTCTCTAATGAATTCAACATAATTTCTATTAAAATATCATATTAATTCACATCAAGAAAGTGTAAAAAGAAGAAAAGCAACTTGTTCCTCATTCTTTAAGGAGGTAAATTTTCCAAAAAAATATTCAAACACATTAAAAACAAAATAATGATTTGAGGAAATTTCAAATTTAATTTCTTAATACAAAGTAAAGTATACATTTAGATACATGTAGGACAGTTTTCTCATACAAAAATAGTTTTAAAAAGAAAATGTTTTATTTTCTTGCAAAAAATGGTTATTTAACATTTATAATTGCATATTTATACCCAAAAACTGGCTTAATATATAAATTTTTAATGATGTGAAACTTCAACTTTTAAGATAAGTATTTGTTTTAAGGTTTTAAATTTTTACCATTCTGATGTAGTTTAGGGTGTTATCCTATAGTTAAATGTTAGGATAATAAATTTTTTAAGTATTGAGTTTCTTCTGCTAGGTCTTGTGCTAGGCAATAGGTTTTAGCTACTGTATTTACTTTACTGAACATTTTTTTTTTTTAAACTTCTATTTGCTTTACTTGTGAGTACAAACGCTTGTATGCGTGTGTGGTTGATCAAATGAATAGATCGAGAAGGAGTGCGGGTGGGTGTAGATAGGGTCTCTCTGTTGACTTTACCAAATTCATTAGACTTTGGCTAATTTCAAATCTGTGGAATATCACCTCTCTAACTCTCACCCTAAGATTTTAATGCTTCCTGAAACTCGGCTACTCAGGGATGCTTTCATCAATAACCTTAATATTTCTTACTACAACTTATTCCATAATTTCTGACTAAATGGTGGAATCTCTACCTATACAATACTGTAAAGTCTCGAAAATCTTAATCTAATAACTTTGATATTATTATTTGGCTTAAAATTGGTCTTCCCACCACTACCATTATCTCGTATTTCTGCTACTGCTCCCATAATAGAACAGATTTTCAGGTTCTTTTTTAGTATCTTGCTATTTTTCATGAGACTTCTCATCTTCTCAACTAAATGACGAGGTCCTCTATTTAGGGGACTTCAATGTACACCACACTGAGTGGTTGGGTTCCTCTCATACTTTCTACAGGTGGGAGGAGGCCAAATCATCATCCAGTATTCTCAAAGATCTGGAACAGTTGATTCAGGAACCTATGCATATTATAGATCATCCTGGCTAATTGTTGAACATGCTTGATTTATGATTCACCACAACTCCTCGATAGAAATACACTATTTTCCCTCCTAATGGTTACTTTGACCACAATCTTGTAGATCTTAACTATAATGCTCTCTCTCCAGCAGCTCCATCATGCCCTAAACATATTTTCTGGCACTTTAATTTGGCCATTGGCATTGCTCCACTTCTTTGCTATCTACCCTTGAAATGAATCCTGGTTTGACTCAGAAGACACTTCAGCATCTGCTGAAATAGTAGGGACTAATCGTTGAAGGGATGTGCAGGCTCATATTATTAAACAAGCTAAGCTTACTTTCATAAAAGTTAGTGCAATGATCTCCTTGGTTCTCCTACTGATAAAAAACGTCTCTAATAACTTTTGTAAATTTTCCTTTCCTCCTCTTATTTTGGATATTTAGAGGAGGCATAAACCTACAATTATTATTTAGTATACCTATATACATGTAAATGGATTTTTTTTTTCGAGTTGATCCACTCAAAATTGAAGCATCAGTAGAGTGACAGAGTTGCTTGGCATAGGGATCGGGTTTGATACCTCATCCATATCCTAGATAGAAATTATCTAGAGCAATTTTAGAATAGTGACTTCTTGTGAGGTGTGAACTTTTAATAATAATAAGAAAAAAGAAAACAGTAGCTATATAGAGAAATACCCAAAATTGAATTTTTTAAGATGGGTAACACAGCCAAATTCAATTTATAACTGGATTACAACGTTAGAAAATAGTGGTCTAAACAAAATATGGTGAAGAAAATCCACTTGGTTATTTAATCTTAATTCTGCACAAACTATTCAAAATACTTTACTTAAAAGAAATCCACTCCTCCTCCTCATCTTGCTCTATTGGGAAAGTAACCCAAAATCGAATTTGAAGACAAAATTGAGATCTTATATACCGTATATAGAAAAATCATGATGCCCAGTATTTTTATCCGATACATATTTTCTGTAACCTACAACCCCTCCACACTTCTGTCTAAACAGACTGTCAATCAAATCGAAGTACAGACGTATGGTGGGAGAGAGACCCTTCTAATATCATTTCCCACTAATAATCATCCCCACCTAATACTTCGGAAGATCTAGAAGAACACCACGTTATCAGGGACAGAACTCTCTTTATACTGAGATACGGATCCGTTCAACACAACGAAATCTACTTTCGAGGAATCTCAGGCACTCACTGCATGAATAGGGGTATGACTAAGGACCTACTGTTCCAACTGTCCCTATACGGCGTCCTCTCTCACGAATACGTTCCCTATTGTTAATGTAGCGCCTCCCCACCGTGTCTGATGGTATCGCTCTTTCAGAGGACTTTTCGTAAGGAATCGCCTCTTAGCAAATGTATCGCCCTATATACATGCTTCTTATTGACCATGCACTCGGTAGTTCACTTCGTCCGATTAGGTTATTCCCTTCTGCCCATTGTTTTCTCATCGGGTTGAAGAAATGAGGTGCTACGCATTCAGTATATATGCATTTATTGGTCCAACAATTGATCAAGTACTAAGTCAGACAGTTGTCTGTACCCTGCAATAAGGTAGTGATTATTTCTTTGAATCGAGACTTCGTGTCTTAATCAAGACGAAAGAAGGAAAGTAAGTCGACAAACATTCGCCGTTGTGATCCTCAGTGATGAAAATTTCATACAAACGTGGTAACAGAATGTATAAATGTGCTCTTTAAAAATATTTCTTGTGTTCATCATACAATAGCTATAAAATACTTCACGCCAAGGGTATATGTTCACATATATGATTATCGTTATTAACGTATCTTCTTAAATCATAGGCGCATTGTTATGATATTTGCGATTGTATCTTTTCATTGTTGGATTTAGGAAAATATAGTCTTTATCGGGGATGGATAACTCAATTATAACTCATTTTTGCAGATGCAAATTAAATTCTGGATAAATTTTACGCAATTCGCATCGCAATATTGAACTTCGAACATACACGTCTAGGCGAGTGTGCGAAGGAGTGAAAAAGCCGTAATAACTTCGTTCTAAAAGTTAGTGTGCCGTACCGAGAACTAATCAGCTTCGCTATTCGGCCGAAGGTAGTCTATTGTCAAAGCTTCGGTCAAACTCTCTTAGGGATAAAATAAAACGAAAATTCCTACCACGGTGGAATCAACCAAAGCAAAAGGTTGGAAATTTTTGTCTGGATAGGACTTATATGTAGCGAGATAGGTTATTACATTCGGGAAGGTGTTCTGATTCCATATATAATCACTCGGATTTTGTGCTGTGTACTTCAGACAGTCCCCGCTTTGTGGCAATCATTTGGCATTCCACTTAATTTGCATAATTGTCCCCCCCTTCGTGAACGGTCATTCATGTGTGCATTGTCGCCACCTCAGCACTGGTCACGGCTGCACATGAGAACGTTCACTTCCCGCATAGTTATCTACGCAGAGGTAGCAGGCAGCTTTTCAGCTCGCGCGTCCGACAATCATTCGGCGAAATCATGTGGGTAACCTTTTAGTACGTCTACCTGTATTGCGGGATTCCCCAATGGAGCGTCCGTTGACGTGTTAGAGTCGTGACGTCTATGCTCATCTCGAAAGGTAGCAGTCGCATAGTGTCCGTCATTGCTTCACCGAGAGGGTGATACTGAAAGCAATCCACTTGTACGAAGAGTTGTCCATTTGTGCCGAAAGTGGGTCCTGAGCTTTGGCTTCGAGGTTGCGATAAACATGACCTACTTCGGACCATCGCACAAGAGTTAACATTTTATCCGATAACTATGAAGACAGTCACAGCTGCTCGGAGGCTCTTCAGTCAATGGTAACCCTTGTTATTTTGCAGTGAAGTTTGCAAGCCGTTACGTTACTCGGCTGATGAGAACTCCATCCATAATCGATGGCTACGGTGAGCTGGCATAACGTGTTTAGGTTGACACTCCTATATGAGCAGTCTAAACTGTGTGTTGTCTACAGCAACGGCAACAGAGTAGCTCGGGCGTTCCAGTAGGTAAAACCATCTGTATTCGGATGAGAGGGTAGGAGGATGCAAAAATCAAGACAGTGTTCGGAGAGGCCTTCGATATCAGGTTAGCCCATGGATGGGTAAAAGGTTGAGGTTTTGCATTCGACCTCAAAACACTTTGTTAAATCCATGTTTTGGCTCGGTCAGGCAAAGCAAAAGTATTTCGATACTAAATGAGATACCATTGTTGTGCTATGTGGGATTTACGAGCCATGCTACAAGCAGCTGCACTGGAACCAAAACGACGACGTGGCCTCAGCCCGAGGGGAAATCGCTTGGGCACGCAGTGTGAGCTAGTACATCTGATAGACCGGTGGAACCACGCTCCCGTAATAGGACGCACCGAAACGATCTATCTTACGTCCACTACACATAAAACTTGAGCTCTTGATGAAACACCAATTAGTTCAGGCCCTTGGATCATGCAGTGGGTGAAAGCTTCGCGGCTTATAGGCCTGTGTATTGCTCATATCGTTTCCTTTGGTCTGAGCCTGACGAGAAGAGAGAAAAAGCTGGGATACTTTGATGGCCCACGAATTATAGACAGCACAACCACGTGTATGCTGCCGTTTGCTTACCAACGCGCAAAGTGAACTGATTATGAGCTAAGAAAGCCTTACAGAATGAACACACATATCGACACACAGAATGTTTCTCCTACACGTGTTGTTCCCTCGCTATTTTGTAAAGGGTTTGTAATTAAACTGCGAAATTAATAAAAAGCGCGGAGAGAACCCACTAACAATTCGTACAGGAACTCTAGCAGGTTTTTCCAATTCTCAAGTGGGATGTAATTGTTGTAGGAATGGACTAGTCATTTAAATGTCATCTAGCTTACATTCTCCAGCCGGTAAGAAATTCCAGGAATAACCTAGGCGATGTTAGGGATGAGCAGGACGCTTCCATCAAGATTCTAAAGTTCATGGAAGGGACGTTTCCAGGCAATGTGGGATACCCAACTACCGTTGACATGGGTCGAACTGTATTGTTCGGTATGCTTGACCTGATGGTGATATTCCACTAAGCGCTCTGCAACACGTAGATCGTCCTTATTGAATGAGAACCGTTACTACGTGGCATTCAGCGCTTAGGTATGTTTTGTGCATAAACTCGCAATTCTTCTAATCAGTCTCATTTGTGGCCCTATACCTTACTGGCTTATTCTATAGCTCTATTTATACTGTGTTCCGATATATCTATCATATAGACAGCTACCTGGTTTCACTCTGGACTATCACTCTGCGCATTTGGTTGTTTCCTCGCGCCTCTATATCCCAATATATATACCCGCTGTGACATCTCTATTATATACTCGTGTGTGTATAAATATTATATACACTATGATATACTATATTATATAATATATAGTATAATATATACGACTTAACTTTATATATTGCGTGTCTTTATTCCATACTACTCTACTTATACTATAATATCGCTTTTTATTGATATATTTCTGCATACCTATATATGTAAATCTCTATATTTTTATTAATATATAATATAGCACAAAATTCGAACGGAGCGTTAATCTATATTTTATTATAGTAGTAAGTTAATATTTCATATTTGCGTCGGGCGGAGTGAACCAAGGGTCCGCCTTTCTTTAGTGAGGGGTAGATTTCGGTCCCATCTTCTAAATAAAATAAAACAAATAATAATAAAAAGCATTTAACACTAGAATAAAAAAACTTTGCGTATTCCTATTTCCCTCCTCTAATACTTCCAACACGGCTAGTAACTTACAAGTTTTATTTTACGATCACTTATTTAATTCTAGAAACGTTTCTGTATATATTTAAAAAATGTTAAGAAATTAGGGTATCAAAATGTCCTTGCAACTAGAATTTTCAACTTTTCGAAAATGTGAGTTTTTTAACTTTCGTTTGATTTACAGTACAAATTGGTGGATTCGATTTTAATTTAGTTTTCATGGACTACACTTCGATAGTATCGCGTTTAGCTTAAACTGGCAAACGTAAATTTGTAGATCCAATTCAGGATATGCGGTGGCATACAAATAACGGGTCCTAATCTTGGTCGATATCATCCCCGCCGTTAAAAATTCTGATAAGGACGGTGGTTGCTCGGACCAGCCAACTTGTTTTTTCGTATTGTTAAGTATTATTAATGAAAAAGTAAATATAGGCGCTAAGGAAATCATTTCCTATCTAATAATAGTTCTTAATTAGTAATGTGACAGTGACACGTATTTTAAAAATGAATTTTTAATAAAAAAAAACGAGTTCAAAAAGTGAGTTCTATAACATTTTTGCCGCGGCGGTAGAGTGTGAATCGGACGCACCTAGTTGTATATTCGGTATTTTTATTTTACTGCATTATTGCGACTTATTTTTATAAACTACTGCATACCAATCTTAATATGAACACAATACTATGGATTATAGTTAAGTAAAAGAGCTTAAAAACATTACATTATTGACCAATTTATACGGCTAAAAGACGAATTTAAGTCAGACTGAGTCGAACGTCACCCTCAATGGTGTTCCGCCCTTCATCCCCTCCTAGCAGGTCGGCTGGACTCGCGTCCATTCAAAACTTTATAAAACCCTTTATTATCCAGGAATTTACATATTATTTTTTTTGTGCTGCTTATGCCCGCCTACCTCCAGGCCGTGCATTACAACACAAAATATTAAAAATTCCAAATAATGTCTATGATGTGGAAGGTCGAGACGAGACGTTATACCCTAACAGTGTCCCTAGTTCTACTGCTCCGCCCGACGCGTATATAGGTTGGGAGTACTACCTTATATTTCTTTATTCTATTTAGCTATTCAGCTACTTAATCTATATTAGCCATTTACTACTGCTTTGTAGCTCCCTTTATCACCAACTACTGTATAACATGATCATTGCACTAGCCAGTTCGCATATACAGATAAATCTTATCACGCACTTAATTACAACTATGGTATCTCCTCTAACTATCTCGCGGTATATTTGACAGTAATAATACCTAACTATATACTATTAATGTATTTATATTTATATTATCATATATAGTTTGTTATACGGTGTTTAGAATAGTTTATATATATTATAATACTATTATATACCTATATATTATTATTATTAATACTTATACTGTATATACTTATCCAATATAATTGTGTATAGACCTCCTTGAAAAAGGCTTAAGAAATCATAAAATATTTTACAAAATCTGTGTTTACACACAATATCATTCACAAATGCGATGCTTGATTATGCAATATAAAACCGATACTTTTTTTATGAATCAGCACATTCCAATATATCCAATAGCGAAATCCCCATCCAGGAAATTAGACTGTTTAACCAGTGTTATATATACGTCCCTAGTAATAAAACAAAAAGTAAATAACTATTTCTAACCTATAGCAAACCATAACATTTCTACGATGTATTATAAAATTTAATTAAGATGGAAAATTGAAAAATTTCATATTTACAACATAGTTAAAACTAAACCTTCATTTGATTAAGGTAGCGTCCGCTAAGGAAAATACAGACATCCTATAAGCTAGTTCGCTCATTGGTCTAGGGATAGACCGACCCGATTGGCGTGTGCGTTCTTTATGAGTGAGCTTTCTCCTGTCCCTAAGATATTCTTTTCACTTTCAACTGTTGATGACGAAGTGGAGATGAAGAGCGCTATTCATATGCACTTACTTTTTCAGAATTCATAAGACACTTAGTTTCCCTTAGTGTTTTACTCTCCAAGAATTGAAGGGAATCAGTGCATGTTCCTATTCTACTCGCGCAGAGCTGGCGTGTTAGTGAGGCCAACACGCTTTAGTGATATGTTGTTTATTTCTTGATTGTATGCTTATAGGTAGTCACCCTGTCTACTTTTTAATGGTAATAGGGATATGATCAACATCGCTTCAGCAAGCATGGACGTTTTCCTTTTTTCCACTCTCTACGTTCATTTTCTGTTATGTACGGATGGTTTGATGCCATGCAGGAGTTCCTCTTTAGGAGAACACACACTTCCATCTTAGAACGAAGTTGAATTATGCGAATCCTTGCAGCCTTCAACGTCCCCACCATCGTGAACCTCTCGACAGCAAGACAAGTACCAGTACAGCTTAAATCTTCTATGCACTTCTGCTCTTTCCATGCTCTGCACGACCCATATGTTTACTGATTCATTGTGAAATTATATCATTAGTCTGAACGCAGATCGAAGAAAACGTAGCTACACAGCAAAGAGTTTATCGACATAGAGAACTGAGAAAGTCTTTTGTGTCTACTGATACTTCTTAGCTCCTTCCGAACGAGTGGTAGATTATCCACTGAGAAGCTTTTTTCTGCCTTTTGAATTGCCTTATTAAAAAATAGATTGTCATGCTAACATGGAAGGGGTCACTTGCCGGCGACTGTTTAGCTGGGTCACGTTTGATGCCGTAATTTTTACGTCGATTACTGTCAATCGGCTCAAGTAAATGCACTGATCGAATTAAGTTTTGCCAGTCGGAAATTATTCAGTTACATCAATTTTAATGAATGCACTTTCATGCAGCGTATTGGATCTAGTGGGAATCTATTTCTTGTTCAACCACATAACTCTTTACTTAACGCATATTCGTAAGTCCTGATTCGCGTGTTAGATAACGTCTTGAATTAATTTATGCAGTTTGTCTTTCTAACTCATCCTGTAAGAGTTTTAAGCTTTATGAGATTGCCGTTGCTGAATGGTGAAAAATGAGAGGATACATTTCAAGTTAAATAATAAAAATCTTAACAACTACTAACAGACTTCTGAATCGTGAATGCATAGTTGGCAACATGTGAATAAACAACTGAAAATGATAGCAAAAGCACTCTCCTTCTATTCATCCAAGCTATCCCATCATTGTTTGGTCGCATTATACTCCTACGTTACTACTACAAAATGACATGTCTATTTTAATTTAGAATATTGAAAAATGTCAAAGGCCCTTATCTATGGATTCTTGACAAATGATCAAATGGATTATAGTCCCCATATTATGGCACAAAATTGGTTACCAAGTATATATTTTTCCTTCTTTGCTATTGTTTTTGATATATTCACCTCTTTCCCTGTAAAATTCAATATTTTTGAGAGATTAGATAAATAAACTTTCCTCTGTGTGGTGACGTATATTCTGTATAAAGCCAATACATTCCGGCTATCCGCAATACTATCGGTCAAAATGCCGAATTTCTCTGGACAGAGACTATCTGCGGTTAATCCTTCGCCGAATAGGACAATCCCGAATTAGCTTCAGCCTGACCGATATCGGTTCCTAACATCCCTACTTAATACAAACATCATATTAGCTTAGTGATCAATGAATGTTTTGCTTAAATTTGTATTTTCAGGTTTCTTTTCTTCAGACCTATATCGCCTTGTATCAATGATCTAAACTTTAATGAGTGTAAGGTTGTTTAGTCGTTGGATCTAAGAAATAGAACAAAGGAGCGGATGATACATTTCAGATAGTTTAATAATTATCAGTTGATTATACACGTTTTTGTCAATAAAAGTTTGAGCATTATTAATTTAATGAGTATAAATGAGGTACTTTTCCCCCCAGTGTAAGATCTTAGTAAATTTGCATGGCGTCAAATAAATTAGAGGGACATTGTACCTTTTCTTTTGTCTATGTATCAATGCTATTTTGGTCTTAGTAAACCACACCGTTTAACTCAGCTTTCCTGTATATAATTTATTATAGTAGAATGTCTACTTGAACTGTCATATAATTTTTACATCTTCCGACTATATCATGTCGACGTTCGCGTTCTCGTTCGGCTTCATGGCGAATAATCATCTATCGCATTTCGTAACTGACCAGCGAGAACCATAGAGCTTTGTCGTGGGTCTGGGGTAGATGTTAGGTTTGTTCGTTGGGATGTATCTTGCCTGCTTCTCAATGCACAAACCCTTTGTCGTAATGTTATGTATTTATTTATTCTTAGACTATTAAAGACTTTGCAATGCACTATTAATGCGTATGTCTTATGTTTTTCTTAAAAAAAGATAGAGTGGTTTACATAAATTAAATAGTTTCGATGCTCCATAACATTTAGAGGTACACTAAGTTCAAAATTTCTTCAGTAGAGTTGTTTTTTTTGATGTTACTTATTGCCATACAAATTCTTTGGATAAAAATTATTTATAGCTTTCTTTGTATATTTAGTTAATTATGTACCTGCACACAAGTATCAGGGGGGTTCTGGGTGTTAATCCTGATAATGCTCTTGATATAGCGGTGATCAATTATAAGGTTGTGCATCCGGATGATTATATAGCAGTAGGGTAATAGTTAATCTGTTCTCATTATGAACTTTATTATCGATGCATTAGGTTTCGTGCTTTCGAGACTTAGTAGTTGTTCTTGATCATACATTAGTTGAAGTAGAAGATGCTATAACGTTCGACTAATGTTGCTTCATAAGCTGATTACACTCAATTTTTTCAATTTAGCGAAGGGATCTGTACTGCGAAATGTGTTTATCATCCCAGCGCCCAAACTTTTCCTCTAAATGCCCTTCGGTTAATAATCTTATATTGCTGGCAGCGGCCACGCTAGGCCTTGGTCCATAGCAGAGGACATATGTATTATATGGCGGAGCTCAGTTGGTCTAATTTAGTTATTCTATTGATATGCACTTTTAGAAGTTTATTAACGTCTGAATTAGAGTCAACGTATTATCGCGAAATTTATATAAAGAGAGTTATGGTGATTGTATTAGTATTTGTACGGACGCATCCTCTCTTCCATCCGTCATATATTTCTGAGCTTAGCAAAAGCTAGAGACTGCAAATAACGCGCTCCCAGAGCGCACACTACAACTTCGACGGGAGTGAGTTCTTAAAATTGTACTCTCTTACTTTGAATTTCCAATATAGATCAATTCTGTTCGTAAATTAAATTAACTTAGTGTTTAGTGTTGATCTAGGAATTTTAAAGAAGAGATAAGATTAAAATTTTAGATCAGATTTGTGTCATTTTATTGACAGTTTGTGCTGTACAGAGTACTTTGATCTTTGAAGAATTCTCTAATGACTTCTGTTACAATAAGTATTGATGTCTCTATTCTGTATACTTATTAGGACTGTCATCCATGTACAGCATAGTCATGGCTATGTAACACATTCACTAAATAGTCATGCATGTGGTGAGTTATATATATACTGTTCTATATCTCTATGATCAGTCGTTACTTTCATCTTATGTTATATAGTTGCTTCTTCAACAATATGCAACAGATCAAGATTATATTATCAGAGTACTGGTAATGAATAAAGCTTGATTTGCTAGGTATAAAAGAGTTCACAGGTTTTTTTTTTCGCTGCGTAATGGTCTTAATCCATTGTCCCTAGCTTGTGGATGATATTTTGCTACTGCTGCGTGGTATTTATTTCTGCTTTCACCAAAGACAACATTTTCCAGTTGACATTAAACTACTGTTTTCTTGAGTACAGTCTATATTGTTGCTCATTAAATTTCATTAACAATATTCCTAGAGAAATGGTTAGTTCTTATTTATTTCGAGTCATATGGCTTTTTGTATGGATATCTAGATAATATAGACTGCCAGTTCCTATCCAGGTTCATTGATATTGATATTTTGCTTTTCTTCTGTTTGGATTGGAATCATTGACGTTCGATTTCAGACTTTAACTCCATCTTAGCCCATGATAATCTGCAATGTCATGTATATAATTTGTGTAAATAATGCGGACTTAAAAGTGTCCTTTTTGTATATATAAATTTTCTCACTGATTCCGTTATTAAAAGTAAGAAAATCATCATTTGTCATTTACCAACCTTTATTTATTTTTGATATTGGTTAACCAACTTATTTAAGGTCTTAGTAAAAATTGCTTTTGCCTTTAGAGTCTTTACATAACTTAAACAGAACTTCATAGTCTTCGATTTATGGTAATGTCGTCACTTTGTTTTGGTTGGTTTCTTAGAGTCAGAATTTTATATTAGTCATCTTTCTTTTCACTGACATCTAACAGCACAGTTGGAGGTACATAAAGAACAGTCCCTGTGACACCACCCGCGTTTGAGTAAAATCTATGCTCTACATTATCTGGCGGCCAGGAGGGGAAATTAAACAGCTTTGACTGTTTTTTGATTAATTTCATTATCTTTCGGATCTTCAATCAAGACATTTTTCAACGGAAGGCCATTTAGTCTTGAACTGACGTGTTAGGCGGTCAGTCAAACTCTTTGGGGGTACGCACTTGTCAGAATAAATCTTCCCTCCATTTTTCTGGCGAAGTTCCTGCCTGAATTAAAACCACATAAGAGATTGAAAGCCGACCCTCACCTCAGCGTTCCCCTGCTCATCGAATAAACATCGCTAGGTATATCCGGCAAATTTTCTTAGTGAGATGTAAGTAGTGCAACGTTATACTCATCTACATTCATGAGAAATGAAAAACTGTTCTCAGCAGTTCTGTACAAAGCGAGTGGTTCTGGCTTTCCGTTCCCCAGAAAATCCGTGTGCTACTCTGAAAAAGCATTCCACGCTCTTGCCTTTACCACAGTCACTGTTGTAGCAAAGGCAGCATCACGGAAGAGTGTCCGTATTTGTGGGCCATCAAATATCCCAGTTTTTTCTTCTCGTCACTCAGACAGGAAACGTTGAGCATATATACGGAAGCATTCACCATCATCATCCAGGGCCTTCACAAAATTGTTTCATCAAACTCAAGTTTATGTGTAGTCGGACGGGTAAGATGAGTTTTCTCTCGTAACAAGTGTCACGATACGATGATTCCCTGCCACCTGCATCAAGGCTTTCCCTCGGTGCCATTCTCTGTTTGTCAGTGAATCCTTGCCGGCCCGGCGTGTCCCAAATAGCACAGGAGCAGGGATACTTTGGTGAACCTGCTTGCTGACCGAGCAAAAATGTTTACTATTTTGAGGTCGACGCATATTTACCCTCCATACCTATATTGTAGCCTCTCCAAACTGTCTTGATTTTTGCTACTCCTCTCTCATACCGTACGATACCTATGGAAACCAAGGCATACCTTAGTGGTGTTGTGTACAACACACTTTAAAATGCTCTTGGAAGTGTCAATAAACAGTCGCCACTCACCTGCATCGTATGCTGGGAGTCCCATAGCGAGTAGTAGGCCTGCAAGTTCACTGCAATACACAAGGTTACCATCTGACTGAAGAGCCTCCGCAGCTTTGATTCTCTGTTACGATAAAATGTCTACTCTTGTGCCATGGTCCATTAGTCATTTTTCATGAACCTCGAAGCCAACAGCTCAGGACAACTTCGGCAAAATACAACTCTCATTCAGATCGGGGTCAGTTCACCCTGCGATGTGTAACAATGACGGACCAGTCCGATAGTATTCAGATGGATGATAGACATCGTCCAGGTCATTGGCATCCCATACATGTAGACGTACTAAGTTACCACATGCTTCTGCTGCAATACGACCGCAGTAACTGCTGCTACTGTAGACGTATATGCGGACGGTAAGTCCTATACAGCCTACGTAGTGCGCACAATGAATTTTGTCATCCTAGGGATATGCAAAATAGGGATTCCATGATTCGCATGAAAACGGCATATGATACAGCAAAATCCGGAACTATATATGGAATCAGCACAGCCGAATTAAATCCTACAAAGTCATTCAAGAAAAATTTCACTTTTTTGTTGGGCAGTGTAAGTTTTCTTTATTTTTCCCTAAATGGACGACCGAACTTTGAAATAAATATTCGGCCGAATAGCGAAGTGATTATTCGGCCGAATTTCGGGATATTTCGGACCGAAAACTTTTAGCTCGAATATTCAGGCTATCGGCTTTTTCACATTCGGGCACATCCCTAATATACTAATATATAAATAATACTATGATAATATAATATATATATATTATTAATATATATAATATATAATATATTATATATAATATTATATATTATATTATATATTATATATATATAATATATATATAATATATATTATATATATATGATATATAATATAATATAAATATATAATATATATATACTATAATATTAATACAACTTATTCTTCTAGAAATCAATTATTCTAAAAAATTTCTTTCGAAAATATTTATTTAATTGAATTAATTCAATGTATTCCTTTTTTATATTTAAACTTATATAATTATAAGAAAATATATATTTAATTTTTCATCCTAGTTTTAAGACTTTCAGTGTTTTTGTCTTTTTCTTATTTTAGCTAACCCCGGCCCCGGCAAAATTCCTGCCCCGGCTCGGTCCCTAAGTATAAGCTACCTAACAAACTTATCTTAACCTAACTAGAGGGCCAAAGAAATGAGACCTAACCTGATGGATCAAAAATGAAAAGTTCATGGGAGTTTTAAGAACATAAGAAATATAGGACAGTAAGAAGCCACATGGGCCTACAAGACTGTCCCGTCACCCACTAACAACACTGCTCTCATGATGCAATCCACAAAGCACCTTGGTCAATTCCTGTACACTCAAATCCACCAAATTTGGCTTAATTAGTCAAAATATATATATATGATACCCAAACATCCACATGGGTTTACCTTAATAACAAGTTATTGGTCACACATCAGTAGCCTATAACATTAAAACTACATAATAACTAAAAACCACCAGATTTGGACTTCGTCTAAATAATACTAGCTATATTGATACTGTGGGTCTGATAGGGCAGGAGGCTGCTAGCCCACTGAGGACTCCTAAGCAAGCCTCCGCGGAAGGAAACAGCCACTTCATCGGTTGACAACGCTCAGCTTCTCGTTCAACACTCCAGAATTTCAGCTATTAATGAAGGTGGATTATTCAACACACAGAAATTTAACCCCCTTTAAAATTGTGGCCAGCCTGGGAGTGACACAGTGCCACTAGATTGTGGCACCGAACACCAAACAAGAAACCACTGAACATCCATCCAAATGTAGATAGCCGAACAATCCATCAAACAAGTTCTCTTACTGCTGGGCGTACTCTGTTTGGCCATCCTGTGCCGCCTGCTAGTTCTCAAGCTTCTGCAGGTGCGGAACCAACTGCCAGTAAAGAGTACGATGGTCGAACAAGCCCTTCTCAGTGACCTTAAATGTGCGGCACACCTAGCTCTCCCTGACAAGCTTGACCCGACATATTTCAGGACCGGAGAGCGGGGTGTGCTCGCGGCATTGCTCACTGGGGAGTCCATGTGGCGTCTGGGGCAGGGCTTGCTAGCCCCTACTGAGGACCTCCTAAGCACCTCCGGAAGAACGCCACTTCATCCGTGACAACGCTCCATTTACTCTGTCAACATCCAAGATTCAGGCATATATTGAAGTTGTTAATCAAACCAGAATTTAACCCCCTTGCATACCTACCAATCCAAAAACCTATCCAAACCTTTCTTACAATGTTGCATGCAGTCAACACGTCAACAACCTTCCGTGTGGCAAAACCATTCACAAATTTAACAACCCTATGTGCTAATGTATGCTGTTCTTATATCACAGATGGCATGCTTGCTTCTTAATTTTCTTGTTATGCCGCTGGTCTCCATCCGTGCTCTAATATGAAGAATTTCTTGTCTCTGTGATTATCAATAGATGTTAAAAATTTTGTAGATCACAATATTCAGGTCCCCTCTGGAAAATCGCCTTTCGACAGAAAAACTCCTAACTCCTTCAGCCTCTCTGTATAGCTCTTACCCTCAAACCCAGAAATCGATCCTTGTTGCTCTATGTTGCACTCTCTAGCATATCTATCTTTTCTTAAATAAGGAGGCCAAACCTTGACGACAATAGCTTATTATCTCCCCTTAACATAGCTATGATATAGTTTACTTATTACTTCCTTGACTCTTGTAAACAACATTGCGAATTATTTATGCCCAGCATCTTATAGCTTTATTCTTGCTTCCAAACACTGAATTAGCTACTTTCAAATTACTGTGTATAATCACACCTTAATTCTTTTCATTGGTCCACAGACTCAAGCCATCCCCATTGACATAGTAGTTAAAACTTTTATTTGAGTAACCAGGTGAAGAAACTTACATTTTTAACTATTAAAATTTCATTTGAACATATCTAGCCCACCCAGGAGTTTATCAAAGTCATTTTGAATCTATTATACATCCCTTCTCAACTTATTCCTAATGAGTGTGCACTTTGTATCATCAGCAAACTTAGAACCATTGCATTTAAGTCCTGGTCTAAAATCATTTATAAATATATGAGGACAATAGTGGCCCCAGCACTGAACCTGTGGGACACCCTCTTCAATATTTCCCATGATGACTTATTGCATTTAAGTTGTACACACTGTTTTCGATATTCCACAACCCACTCTTGTAATCAATATTTACCAACCCCCATATACCCATTGCAACTTTAAGAGGCCTGTAACTTTTTTTCCTAAAGAGAGCAACAATTTTTTGTTTTCATTATTCTCTATTATTTCATTGGTTTTGTGTATCTACAGTGTATTTTTATAAAAATTCGGTTAGTAACCCCTTCTGCATTTACTATACCAAAGATTTAAGTTATATAGCTGTCGGCGGGTGTGACGGGCGCCTCTTTTAGGAGGGGTGATTCGGTCCACTCTAAATAAAATAAAAAAAATAATAAAAAAAACTAAAAAAAATTTTCACTCATTTAATAGCCACGCGAGTAAGTACTACAAGTTTTATTTAGATCTTTAGTCTAGAAAGTTTTTATATTTTATAAAAAGAATGGTTAGAAATTAGCGGTAACAAAATTCCTTCAATAGAATTTGCACTTTGAAAAATGTTGAGTTTTTTTCTCTTCATTATAAATTAAAAATTGTGGACGTATTTTCAGTATAGTTTGCAGTGGACTACACTCGAGATATGTAGCTTTAACTGGCAAAGTACAATTTTCTGATCGCCAAACAGTATTAGTTAGGCAAATCACGGGCCTAACCTTCGGTCACGGATTCACCCCCCGTAAAAATTTGATGGGGGGTGACTCGACCACACATTGTTTTTCATTATTTTACGTTACATTATTAGTGTGACATCTTTTATTTACGTTAATTAATTTAAATAAAATAAAAAACGTTATTATTATTAAAGAAAAATGCAAATTTTGTAAAAATTTGAAATTTTAATAAAAAAAACGAATTCAAAAAAGTGTCAAAATTTTTGGAGCGGAGAGGGGTGAATCGGGCCACCTTATTTTTTAGTCTTATTTTATATTATCGCATGCCTCAGAATATTCTTACTCGGTAAGAGTCTTACTAAGATAAGTAACTTACATTAACTACAAATTAAAATATAAAAATTGAATTATTAGTAAAAGAGGAATTTAAAACAGATGGTCCGATTACGAAAAACTGGTGGTCTGCTTCACCCCATCATCAATTTTATGAGCGTTTTCAACACTTTAATAAACTATTATTATTAGAATTACAATTATTATTTTTTGTGTGCTGATGACCGACTATATATCCTGATTTTCAAAAAAAAAAATTCCAAAAAGCGCATTAGGGGAGAGTCGGAGACCAAGTTATGCCTAAGGTGGTCCGAGTCACCCCGCCCGACGCTATATACATAATTATCAAAAAATATATTCATTTTTTAGCAAACATTTTTATTATATAATAGTTGTACATAAGTTTTTTTAAGGTTTTTACAAAATACATTTATATAATTATATGGGAAAGTTCTATATTTGAATCAGTTCATATTACTGAAACAATGCTCTAAGTTCAAAAAATTTCCAAGTTAAGAAAAGTTAAGTTAAGTTTTCAAAGAAATTCTTTAGTGGCAAGCTTCTGGAATTATGCCAGAAGCTTGCCAAACTAAAGAATTTTCTTAAAAAACTTAACTTTAACTTTGAACTTAGAAATTTTTTTTAACTTAGAAAATTTTTTCAGAAAATATGAACTGATTCAAATATAGAACAATACCAATTATATGGGTAACACATATCCAAATAATTACGCCAAAAAAAATATATCTGATAGGATTACTCTTTTCCGTACTATTACCAGCATTTCTTACAATTTTGCGGTTTGACAAAATCAAATGCAAACTCTAACATTTCTTACGTTTCGTAAACACATATGCAAAAATAAAAATATTAAGATAGTTAAGAAAAATTAGGGCTCATCTACCACTATTAAGATTCTTGGTAGTTATATAGCTAATGTTGAGAAAGCATTACGTAACGTATCTGGTATTTAAAACTATAAATTCACATATAATAGGTAAGTGGCAGCAAACATTCTTTGAAGTTTTTTTAGCGATTGTCCCACATTTTAGGGTATATCTCAATAAAAATATAAAATAACGCTACTAAAACATCATTTTTAGGCTTTATTTCGTTCGTGTGGGGGTGAAGAAATAGGCCATTTTCGTTTTGGCATTTTGTCTTACGCTCAGTAAGATAAAATCTTACGCATTTTAGAACGGTTTCTGCCAAATCAACCCAAATAAATTCTTATGAATCTGAAAACTTGTTAACAAACATTAAGAAAAACCAGCAATTATTATGATTTGACATTCAAGGTTTTCGAGGGTATTATACAAATGCAAGATAATGAGTGATGTTTCAGGAATATTATTAGATTTTTGGAAGTAATCAGAAAAAAGGAGAATTATTACCCTTTTCTCCTTACTCCTAAGGTAAATTTTCAGGGTTTGTAATATCATACTATATATATATATATATATATATTATAATTATATATATTATAGATATATATTTATATATATATATATTTATATATATATTATATATATATAATATATATATTAATATATATGCGACAAAGTTCTTACACGCCTCACACGGACGGGAGGTCTATAAAGAAAAAATTTCACAGGTTAGCATCGTATGATAAGCATAAATAGATTGTTCTAGGGGTGCAATGGCATTTTTTAGCACTGTTCCTAAGGGTGAAATTAGTTAGGTTACGAGGTCAGGTCAGTTAAAAACAAAAAAATTATTTCAAATTTAAAACATCTATTTCTGTATCATAGAGGCTACCTGTGAA
>JABUQX010040943.1:45000-48555 GCA_015478945.1 Trachelipus rathkii | reverse complement strand
TATCATTATTATTATTATTATTATTATTATTATTATTATTATTATTATTATTATTATTATTATTATTATTATTATTAATAATAATTTATTCCTATTTTCTTTTTGTAGGTGTGATAATGACGAAGAAGTGACTGACGCGTCTTCTAAGGACATCAGCGAAGGGCCAGGCAGCGCCTGCAGCAGTGGCTACAGCAGTCTCTGCAGCAGCCGTAAGACCTCTTCCTCTAGCTTTTGTTCCTCCAGGAAAAGTTCTTCCTCAAGTTTTCTCGGGTCCACTTTGAGCTCACCAGATCCTTTCGAGGGCAACATGTCCTCCCCGGAGGTAGCCTTCGCAACCTACAATAACAACAACAATAATAATGTTATCAATAACAATGAGGATGCAGATAAGACTACCTCCTCCTCCCCCGTGCCACCAGTTCCTAAGGTTGGCGCTTCCAAACCCGGGCCAGATAAGTCTAATCTATCTGCAGAAGAATTACGTATCTTAAAGGAAATGGAAGAAGCTAATAGGTAAGCAGTTCTTTTATATATATATATATATATATATATATATATATATATATATATATATATATATATATATATATATATATATATATATATATATATATATATATATATATATATATATATATATATATATATATATATATATATATATACGGGGGGTAAGTCAGGAAAGCCCTAAGTGTCTGTCCAAATAAAGACATATTCTCAAGAATGGTTGTGTCTTGAACCGTTTTGAATTGAAGCCTTTCAAAGGCAAGTTCAGATTGAAAAGGAAGAGTGACGGACTATCATCTACCGCAAAGGTTCTTAACCTATGCGATAGCGCCCCCTGGCGAGCTCTGGAATTATTAAAGGGGCAGTAAGCTCTAGGTGGCGCTGAGAAGGGGGGGCGGTGAGCTAACATAATAAAATTAAATTATTATCTTCAATAGCAATTCTATTATACATGACAGTGCTGTTAATATTTACTTAAATAAAACGAAAGATAAACATTGAAGACAATACATGTTGAAAAAGATTACGTTTAAAATAATGCACATCAGTGCTATCGATAAAAACCTTCTAGCCATGGAAAAATATATTTCTACTATGTTTCTGGCATCAGGGTAAGAAAAGAACGTTTGAAAACGAATTAAAACTGTATGAAACGCGCAAGCTGGCAAAATATAAGAAAGTTGCCGTTTGCCAGTTTATTTTTTATTTTATTCAATTATTCCTAATGCTAAAAAATGGATCATCTATGGATAGATGTTTTTGAAAATTTTAAAATTAATTCATTCTTTATAATGTAACAAAAGATCTCTTGAGTTAAATTAACAATTTTAGTCATTTATTCATTACGTAAGTTTTAAATCTTATTACTCTGCATTTTTTAGTAAAATTATTTTATGATCTATGTTTAATAAAATTTAATTACATTTCCTGCCTCTCCTAAATAAAACTAGTTGAATGGGGGTGCTACACAACAAAAGATTAAGAGCTACTGACTGCGGCAACTGATAAAACATTGTACTTTCATTTTGGAAATTGATGGAAAAAGACCGCAGATTTAGTATTGATATTATAGCCACGGAAATTGATTGCCCATAGTCCCATTTACAATTTTAATTGAATATCTTTGTCTAAGCAAGCTTTCAGATTGATGGATGTATAGGGCGATGAGCAAAAAAAAATGCTTACCCACATGAATGAACTTTCAACGAGTCCTTTGAAAAGAATCAACTTCGACGGGGAAGATTTCATTTAAAATTGTTATGAATTTCACGTAATTCAGCTGATTCTTCTGTGAATATTTTAAGCAGAATTGATCCAGATGAGGAAGATTGTTTGCAACGGGTTGTTACGGGGGATTAAACCCAGATTCATAAATGCGATTCAGAGGAAAAATTCAGTTGAAAAAACTGACTTTGAAAAGTCTCTTCAGGACCTGTCAATTTCAAGGACGAGAGGTCGCAGCCAAGATTGCGAAGACATTGTTCGGATTCCAATGGAGTAAGGAAAAGCCTGATGAAGAATGAATATGTTGAATGGGAAAATGAAGAAAGCACGTGGAAAGATGATTTCTTGAGATTTTGTTCCACCATAATAACGCTCCGGTGCATACTTCGCAGGTGGGAGAGGGCAATTTGAGGGAATTTATAATGCTGACCTTGCCCATTCTGATTTTTTTTTTTTTTGAGAAAGAGTACATATCTTGAGTTTTTTTTGACTTAGCACCAGTACTTTTTAACTATATATATATATATATATATATATATATATATATATATATATATATATAGTATATATATATATATATATATATATATATATATATATATATATATATATGCCTACATCTGCATAAATACATACATACATCAAATAATAATAAATAACAATAATAACAATAACAATAACAATAATAATAACAATAATAATAATAATAATAATAATAATAATAATAATAATAATAATAATGATAAAGTACCTTAATTGAAATGCCTTAGCATTTACGATTATATTGTGAGTGACATGAAGTACTTTCTCTCGATCTTTAAATTGCCAACCATTCTTACTTCCTTTGTGCCAGGCGTGTGCGCGCACGTAAGCCCAATGATAATGAGAGAGAGAGAGAGGAGAGAGAGAGAGAGAGAGAGAGAGTATATATATATATATCTATCTATATATATCCCTATATATATAGCTAGATATATATATATATATATATATATATATATATATATAGAGAGAGAGAGAGAGAGAGAGAGAGAGAGAGAGAGAGAGAGAGAGAGAGAGAGAGAGATATATATATATAGATATATATAAATATATATATATATATAGGGAAGGGATGAACTGTAATGAAATGGATTATTATTATTATTATTATTATTATTATTATTATTATTATTATTATTATTATTATTATTATTATTATTATTATTATTATTATTATTATTATTATTATTATTTTATTTAAAATTTTATTCAAAATGAAATGGAATTTTTAAAAGGTAGCCTTTTTTATCATTTCTTGTTTTGTTTATACTTTATATTGAGTGCAAGAAGATCAATATTGAATGAATAAAGAACTTGGTTCTTTCAGTCTGACTTATTCTACTGCTCTTATTTATACCAAAGTATCATCAATAATATCAACCATGAACACATTAACTTCTGATATTATTATATATACATATATATTATTATACGCATAAATATATATATATATATATATATATATATATATATATATATATATATATATATATATATATATATATATATATATATATATTCTGAATATGATGAGATGCACACGAGAAGAGTGTGGAGGGAACATTAAAATCTGTATATAACATTGGCTGTGATGAAGAGGTGAACGTGTGTGGGTGTGATGGTGTAAGAAGAAGAAGTAGGTATGTTGGGAATGAGGTAATTAGGTAGAGTGATAAAGTTAAAGACTGGTAAATCAGCAGGTATAGATGAAATTATTTTTGAAATAATCAAGAATGGAGGTGAGGTTGTGATTGACTGAATTTTGAAGAGGGTGTAGTTCCG